>CM043326.1:20594148-20821648 GCA_023736055.1 Quercus glauca | reverse complement strand
TAGAAATCATTGCCCCGTAATGTGTTTTTCATATCCCAATTCATTTTTATATTGACTAGTGACATTACTTAGCATGTATTTGGATTCATTTTTTCCCGTTAACTTATTTGTCTATGTATAGTGTTTTAAAGCCTTTTAAAAAAATTAAAGGCAAAACTACACTATTAGTTCCTGAAGTTTATCATGTGTGTGCAATTGATCCCTCAAGTTTCAAGCGAGTGCAATTAGTCCTTCAAGTTTTCAAAATGAGCAATATAAATCCTTTAGTTAACTTCCGTTAGTGGTGTTGTTTACGTGACTAACGAAATAATGACTTGACATTTTTGAAATAATGTGACATTTATTTTTATTAAAAAATTCCAAAATTAAATTTACACATAAGAAAGAAACTAGACCCATTCCAATTCAAATATTTATCCTAACCCGGTACAAAAAAATCTCCATTTACGGTGAAAGAGCGAAATTGATGATCTTCAATGGAAGCACGTATTCATAAATTTATTTGCATTGTTTTGACTTGTAAGTTAACACTTGTATTATGAAAATTTTTGTTTTTCGGCTGAGTTTGGACCCAAGAGCCACTGCCACAACCAACTTATTTATGGATGCAATGTGCATTGGAGAAAAAATCATTAATGTCAATGACAAATACTGCTTTATTCTAAAGATAGAGACGGGCAGAATTTGCGAGGCTCAAAGCGGTCCAAACTATGAGATCATCCATCATACAATATGGGCTTTTTGATTCAATTCAAAGTCTCAAGGCTGCTTAGGATGAAAACTCAAGCTAAAGAGGATGTGTTTTGGGAAACCAGCACTGAGTCAATCATGGAGGTGGGTCAGTGGCTGTGCGAGATAAGGAGGGAGGCGGGTCAGTGGTTGTCTGTTGGAGAAGGATGTGTGAAGCAGGAGGCCTCCATCTCCAGTGGAGGGCTGCGGCGTCGCCGGTGGTCAGGCCTTGGATCTGTCATTATCTCTCCCCTCTCTCATGGTTCGTAAATCAAATTGCAAATGGAGATTCTTTTGTACCGAGTTAGAGCATCCTCAGCAGTGGAGCAATAATTTTAGCTATTTAGCATCACAAAAAGTTATTTTATCTATTTTACCTATACACATGCTACAGCAGTGGATCTATTTTAGCTTTCAACACAATAAAATAATATAAATATTACAATAAAATAATATAACCACTACAATAAAATAATATATCCCACTCACAAAAAAGCATACACAGCACCGGCCACAACCACCTCTACCATCAACCACACCCACAACCACCACCACCACCACTAGTCCATAGCAGGCAAAAAAAAAAAAAAAAAACCCAAATCTCCAATTTTTTTCCTCAACCTAGACCAAACAAAATAAAAAATCACAAGAAACCCACCCGATCGGCGGCATAGGTCTGAGGCGGATGGCGGCGTGGGTCTAAGGCTAATCGGCGGCAACACCCACACCCACCACCACGAAACCCACTCGAGCCACCCACTGATGCTGACAAACCCAGCCACCCACTGACGCCGATCTACCCACACAACCACAACCACCACCACACCACAACCCACAACAACAACAACAAAAAAAAAAAAAAAAAAAAAAAAAAAAAAAACCAAGTAAGGGTGAGATGGGTTGGCGGCGTGGATCGGCGGCGTGAGCCGATGGCATGGGTTAGCAGCGTGGGGGTGGGCTGGCAGTAGTGAGAGGAAGTTGAGAGAAAGCTGAGAGAGCTGAGAGAGTTGAGAGAGAGAGGTAATATTTTAATGCGAGCAGGAATAAAAAATTAATTTTTTTTTATAGCTCCAAGCTATAGTGCACATCTATTTATAGATGTGCACTGTAGCAAGTCATCTAAAAAAAATAAGTAAAGCTCCACTGCTGGAGCAAGTTTTTTGTGTGTAAGGAGGTAAAATATACCATTATGGCTTTTTAGCACCACTGCTGTGAATGCTCTTAGGATGAATATTTGAATTGGAATGGGTCTAGTTTGTTTCATATGTGTAAATTTAATTTTGGAATTTTTTAATAAAAATAAATGCCACATTATTTAAAAAATGCAAGGTCATTATTCCATTAGTCATGTAAGCAACACCACTAATGGAAGTTAACCAAAGGATTTATATTTTTCATTTTGAAAACTTGAAGGACCAATTGCGCTTACTTGAAATTTGAGGAACTAATTGCATACATAAGATAAACTTCATGGACTAATAACGTAGTTTCGCCAAAATTAAAATACAATTGTACTTTTACCAACTTTTAGAAGAAACCTAATTCATACTTATTTAATTATTTTAGTTATTGGCTTGTGAATAATAACCATTTTGTGTAACTAATGAGTTGAATACTTTTATATAGCAAGCTTTCAAGTCTTTTATATAGCAAGCTTACAAGTCCAAACTTATTGTACATGCTATCTTTTTTTTGAGAAAGAATTGTACGTGCTATCTCAATTACATGATTCGTAGGTTACTGGCACATAATTTTATTGGTCCACATAAAAATTAAAACCCTTATTTATTTTCAATTATAACTTAATCTCATGGTCTCAAGTTAAGCACAATTGAGTCAAGAGCTTTGTAGCTTAATAGCAAAGCCTGCTATCCTATATTAGGAGACTTAGAGTTCAAATATCTCATTCTCATTGTTGTAATTTGTAACTATCGAATTACCAACAACAAATAAATAAATAAATACAGTTAGTTTTTTTTTTTTTTTGAGAAAGAAACACAGTTAATAATAACATGAAAAATGCAAAAATTATTATAAAATTTAATTAAAAAACTTATGATCATTAATGACTATGAATGTGATTGGTATCACATTGACACATAAATTTATGACTTATATATATTTTAATTAATTCAATTAATAAATATTTTTATTGTCGTCAAATAAGAGACCTTGCTTCAAATCCCATGTGCACCAAAACTTAATTTGTGTCATGGTTTGATAATAATAACAATCATCATGAAACAAATTCTGTCAAAGTTATTTTGAGAATTGGCCTATTTTGAATTTTCTAAATTTGAATTTGTCTCATGAAGAGATGAGTTGTATGTGTAAATGAAACTTAACTTTTGAAGAAACAAATATATGTGTGTGTGTATTTTGATAATTAGAAGAGTAGAATTTGAATCTTTTACATCTTTATTAAAATTATTTTCAATGATAAAAAGACTATATTTCCAAATACTTTTAAACAAATCATAATTAATAAGATTAGATAGTTTTCAAAATAATAATATTAATAAAAAATGGCCTAATAAACCTTGTAAGATACTTATGTATTATTATTATTAGTTTACTCTAATCGACAATGACAACTGATGGGGATCAATATAAGGTCAACACGCCCAAAGTGGACATCCAAACAGTCAAACCACATCTATAATAATAGCATCAAATAACCTTAAGGGAGAAGCCCAATAATAGCATCATGTATGACTAATACTCATCCATCAGTAGCAAGACCATTTTCAATCTCATGATGGTCGTCCAAGACTAACACAGGGGCATGGACGACCAAAAGATACTTAACGAATTCTAAAAGAAAGCTTCTCATAAAACTCCATGGAATTAAGCCATGATGCACTACTACTAAAACGTGGAGAGAATTCCCCATGATTTGCTCCACGTTTCCCATTTCCTCTATTAACCACCCATATAACCCATGATTGTGGTAGATCCGAACAAGTAGACCCACTTCTAACTCTCTATAAAAAGAATAACTCATATTCACCCAAGGTAAGTCTCACCATTCACTATTTTTCCCTTCCTTGTGTTCTAGAGAGAAAACTAACTTAATCGTCGGAAGGTCCTTGGCTGAATTACACCAGTCACCCTTGACAACTCTTTCTTTCTTTCCAAGATCTACAGCCATTACCAAAGACCGAAGCATTCCAGCCTATTGATTTTCGTGCATCATCAATTGATGCCGTCTATGAGAATGGGACTAGTTAGTCAAATTTCTAAGTGTTAACTTTTTAGCTTTGTAAGACAAAAAGGCTGCATGGTTCAAACTAGGTCTATGGCCACTAGTCTAGGACACTAGAAGAGTGGAAACGCCTCCAGTCACCCAAATTGTGCACCACCACCCCCCATGACCATCCAACAACAGTTGCAATTCATGGTAGTAGCGACGGCAAAACTGACGCAACAGAACCAAGAGTTAACTAGAGAAATTTAGACAACGTCAACAGCGACGTTGTGAAGAACAAGACTAGAATTTGGAGAATGAAGGGACTGAAAATAATGCTGAAGGAGACCAGTCCAGAGGTACCGTTACTCGTAAGGTACCACATTTGAAAAGGGAGATGGACTAGATGAAAAGAGCCATGGAAGAGATGAAGGATTCCATGAGCCCATAGGACTGATTCCCTTTTCATTGCGTCCATCACGAGCCATCACCTGCCTTCCAAGTTCAAAATGCCTACCCTGGACTGTCACGACCCAAACCTGTACTTCAAAATTTAGAGCATGACTGGCATGTTAATATCAAGTTTACCTCAATACTAACATGAACCAACCTAAACTGAAGGTGCTTATCAAGAATTTGTTTCTTGTATTCCTGCTTATTTTCTTGCATAAGAGCCACAATATACAAAAATGATGAAAACCTTGAATCTTCATTTCATTTGAACTTGGAAAGATTACCACTTGGTTAAAATGTCAAATATTCGTGTAAATATTACATAGCTAAACGTTTAGCAAACCTCTTATTACAAACCTAACCCCAAAGACATACAACTGGAGTTCAAAACAAACTAAGATTCTGAATTACATCTATGCTCAAGGATCAAGTACATCTTAATTCCTCTTATACAACAAAAGAGATAAACTACTATACAACAAAAAACTATATATTCTAACAAATGAGAATCATAGAATCATTGCCTCCTCCAATACTCTCACTACTTCTAGGAAGAACCTATGCACTGAAATATAATAAAGTGAGCTGTGAAACCCAATAAGGTTTTAAGCTCCAAGGGCCTTTAATAAGAATGCATGTAAATCAAATTTTTATGGATATGCCAGTTTTGATAAAATAGCTTCATACTATTCACGTTGTTCTTAAAATAACTTATGAACTTTCAGATAAAAAAACTTCATTTTCCCTTCATATAATAATAAAAGGACATAATAAGGAACATAAACATAATTCAATAATCTTATTTTTAAACAGACTATAAAATACTTTATCATAAACTTCTCATCAGACTTATAACACATTCAACATACCTTTCTTATCATCATACTTTTCTTATAATTTTTAAATAGCTTAATAGCTCATTTATAATACATATTAGTTAGTCCAATTGTAAATCTGTCACAACTTTGGGAGGCTTTCAGCACAATGTGCTAGGCATTCAACATTCCCCAAAATGTTAGGTAATCCCAAAATCATATCATAATACATATCTTCAACCATAGTGGTAGGTTGGCATCCTTCACAAGTTGGCCGTTACCAACAAGGGTGGGTATAGCAGAGCCAATCCCACTTTTAATGGCCAAACAGAATCTCTATGTAAATACCAGTATTATAACCCCTACTGGCTGAGTTCAAATCATAATAATGGAATAATTAAAAACTATATTTTTCTAATAATTTTACTTTTACATAAATGTTTCACAACAGTAGCATATCCACTTCATTCTTAAATATTATGTTCGTGATATAAATAATAGTCTCAATATGCTAAAATTATCATGTATATAAGATTGAACAACTCACGAACATATAGTTTACTTAAATCATGCTTATATGTAATATCTCTAATTAAAAAGTTTTAATGCATAATAGTTTTCTAAAAAAAATTTATACTTATCAAACGCACATGTCACATATCCCTTACTTGAAAACAGGAAGACGCGAGAGATTTGTATAAGAGGAGCTCAAGTGTCCATGTTCTCGTTCTCGTCACCTAAATGAAATACCAAAACTTATTACTGACAAACTCTTCCTAAGTTTATAAACTTATACTTCAATCACAACCTAACTCTCAAACTCAAGAAAATCTTAATTCTCATCACATAAAGTTTTCCCAAAAATAAGGTACATTCATCAAACACATTACATACAAAAACATAGAGAAACTAAGGCATAAAAAATCATCTATGATCTAGACATACCAAAAGATAAGCGTATTAAATTATAACTCCAAACATTCACCCTAACTTCAAAATTAAATCCACAAAGTTAGGTGTGTCATATGTTATTCATTGCTCATTTCTGCAGCATATGCCTCATTTGTATAATACAAATGGGCTATCCATACACATCCAAATGTCATGTAATTTTACAGAACTACTCCCAGGATGTCTAGTATATACCATAACAATTTCAGAGTCAATGCATAAAATCATGATTTATTAAAAATCATACAAGACAACATGCTCAAATCTGTCCTGACAGAAATTTATGCAACTTAGAAACTACACCATTATTCTTATATTAATCCAAATGCTATAAGACCACTTCCATAACAACCATACGTGTCTTAAAATTCATAAAAACTACTCCTAACATCCTAATTCACTGAATATGATTTAATTCATATTAGAGAACATAGAATTGAAACTAAAGCAAATCATTATACTATTAAAATACCCATAACATAAAATAAACATATACACTTACCCACAACTGAAGCTAAAATTTTAGTAAGAGTTTAATTTCTTCTTAGAGAAAGATATATGGTTCCAGTGAGAGAGGGAGGGCTGTTGGTGAGACGTAAGGTGCTGTCGATCCAAGAGCAAAGAAAAAAGAAAAGAAAGGAGCAAAGAAAGATGAACAAAGAGTGTTTCTGGTGCAGCAAAGAAGATAAGGGAAATGGACTTTGGAGTGGGGCGCGTGTAATGCTAAGGGACAAGGGTTGGTGAGTCACCCTTTAAACTTTTAAAAATTTATTTTCCTCCCCCTTATAAGCTTATATTCTAGAAAGGCTCAAACAACAATATAACTTTACATATAAACCTTTACCTTTATAAATTTCTTTCCATAACATTAAAAGAGCATATATGTTTTATAATATCACAATATCAACGTTTTATGCACTTAAAGTAATTAAGATAATAACAAGCATATAAACCTATAAAATTAATTATGCAATTAGGTCGGAGTGTTACATGGACTCATATGATGGGACGCGTGATCCTTGTGATCACATTGCTACGTTTAAGACAACCATGCATCTTTAAGGTGTTTTAGACGAGATCATGTGCAGAGCTTTTCCTACCACATTGAAAGGCCTGGCCAAGGTATGGTTTGGTAAGTTACCATCGAATACCATAACCTCGTTTCAAGAATTAAGTAAGTTGTTTGTCAACAACTTTGTTGGAGGTCAATGGCAACAGCATTCCTCGTCCAGCTTATTGAACATAGAGCAAGGAGAGAACGAGAGTCTGCATTTCTTTATTAGCCACTTTAACAAAGAAGCCTTGCTAATGGACAAGATGGATGACAAGATCCTCTTAGCAGCTTTCTACAATGGTGTCAATTCAGATTTGTTTATCCATAAGCTGTATGACCAGGAGCTATTTTCTAGAGGCTAGTCAACCATATGTTTTGTCCACAAAATGGGTGAAACGTTGAAGTGTACGTGGATGACATACTGGTCAAGAGTGCGAAGGAAATGTAGCATTTGGACGACTTCCAAGAAAACTTTGATACACTTAAGCAGTATAAGATGAAGTTGAATCCAAGCAAATGTGCCTCTAGAGTTGCATCAAGGAAATTCCTTAGTTTTATGGTTTCACAGAGAGGGATTGAAGCAAATCCTGATAAGATCCAAGCGATCTTGAACATGGAGCCCCCGAAGAATGTCAAGGACATCCAGAGCCTCACTGGATAAGTAGCTGCCCTTAACAAGTTTGTTTCAAAAGCTACTAACAAGTGTTTACCATTTTTCAAAGTACTAAGGAAAGCGTTTGAATGGACGAACGAGTGCCAACGAGCGTTTGAAGACTTGAAGGCTTATCTCACTTCAACTCTGCTGCTGAGCTCGTTTAAACTAGGAGAAGAGTTGTATCTTTACCTAGCGGTGTCCCCTCATATAATGAGTTCGGCCTTGATCAGAGAAGAGGAAAAGGTACAGAAACCCGTCTACTACACCAACAAAGCTTTAAGAGGAGTAGAAGGACGATATCTGCCAATGGAAAAGTTAGCATTTTCATTAGTGACAGCAGCAAGAAAGCTCAAGCCTTATTTTCAAGCTCATATAATCAACGTCCTGATAGATAACCCGCTAAAGAAGGCAATGAACAAGTTAGAGACTACTGGACTACTAATCCAGTGGGCAGTAGAACTTAGTGAGTTCGATGTGCGGTATAGACCAAGATAAGTACTAAAAGCTCAAGTCTTGGTGGACTTCATTGCCGAATTCACTCCTACCAGTAGTCAACAAAATGAAGACTAGGGGACAAAGCAGTGGGTTGTTCGTGTGGATGGCTTGTCCACCCAACATGCAAAAGGAATTAGGATGATTTTACACTCACCAAAAGGGGATCGTCTAGAGTATGTAGTCTGTCTACAATTCCAAACAACCAATAACAAAGTAGAATATGAAGTCCTACTTTAGGGCTTGGAGTTAGCAAAATCATTTAGAGCAGATACAGTCCTCGTCCAAGGAGACTCACGGTTGGTAATAGGCCAAGTGAATGGAACGCGTAAAGCTAAGGAGGAACATATGAAGAAATACTTGAATAAAGTTAGACAATGCATTAAAGGCTTCACAATGATGCAGTTTCAACAAATACCAAGGGAGGAAAATGCAGAAGTCGACGCCTTAGCCAAGACGGCATCTACAAACGATATAGCAATAGATCAAGTAAAGTCTAGCATATTCCAAGTATAGACATTCTGGAAGTGAATTAGATAGACGAAGTCGCCAACTGGACCTCCCCCATTATGTCTTATCTTAAGCACATAGTTCTTCCTGATGATAAAGAAGAAGCAAGGAAGTTAAGGGTAAGAGCAGTAAGGTTTGTCCTTACGGACAAGGTGTTGTATAAAAGGGTTTTTCTCAGCCCTACCTCAGATGTTTAAATCTAGACAAGTCTTTATGTCTTGAGAGACGTCCATAAAGGAGCCTGTGGAAACCATTTAGGAGCCAAGTCCCTCGTCTATAAGATAGTATGTGCTAGATATTACTAGTCGTCCATGCAAGCAAATGCTAAAACTTATGTCAAAGCATGTGACAAGTGTCAGCACTACAGCAACATACCTAGGCAACCATCAGAGTATCTCATTCCAATGGTGGCCCCTTAGCCCTTTGCTCAGTGGGGACTTGACATCCTTGGTCCCTTTTCCCATAAGGATGAGACAAATGAAGTTCTTGGTAGTAGGGATTGATTATTTTACCAAATGGGTAAAAGCAAAGCCCGTGGCAAGAATCACTGAGCAAAATGTCAGAAGCTTCGTCTGGAAGAACATAGTCTGCCGTTTTGGAATCCCTAGGGTGCTCGTCTCAGGCAACAGACGTTAGTTTGACAATACACCTTTCAGAGAGTTTTGCGAGCAGTTAGGAATCAGGAATCACTACTCCTTGCCCTCCCACCCACAGGCCAATGGACAAGCAGGAGTTGCAAACTAATCCTTGTTGAAGATTATCAAGACTCGGTTTGAGGGGAAAAACGGATATGGCTAGATGAATTACCCAGTGTCCTTTGGGCATACAGGACGACAATAAGGACTCCAACTGAAGAGACTCATTTTAAGTTAGCATATGGAAGTGAAGCAGTGATACTTGCGGAGGTTAGTCCAACTAGCTACAGGGTGACCCACTATAATAATGAGGAGAATGAGAAACAGTTTTGTCTAAGCCTTGATCTTATTGACGAAGTAAGGATGGATGCAGAACAGAGGGTGGCGCATTACAAGAACCTGATGACTAAGCACCATAACGCATTGGTAAAGCCAAGACAATTCAATGTCGGAGATCTTGTCCTGAAAATGGTGTCCTTGACTACAAAAGACCCCGCTCATGGAAAGTTGGAACCTAACTAGGAAGGACCATACAGAGTCATCAATTCCAAAAGGCGAGGTTCATACTACTTGGAAACCCTGAATGGACAAAAGCTGGAGCACTTGTGGAATGTGGAGCACTTGAGGAAGTACTACTAGTGAAGAAGACTCGTTAGAAAGGCCAACATGGACGAAACTAAAGATTACTAGTGATTTATAGTAGTTTATCTATGTTATCTTTCAGCACTTATGTTTTTTAGCAGTATTTTATGTTTCCTAGCATGCATTTGAATTCCCTAAAAAGCATTAGCTACTTTCGTGTGCTATGGACGATGTTATGAACAAAGTCCTTTTGTATATAAAGTAATTTGAATTCCCTAAAAAATGACTAAGTACTAAGCATTGATGATGTCTTTGGACGATGCTATGTACTAAGTCCTCTGATGTTTATGGACGATGTTATGTACAGTTATTATATATAAAGCATCTTGAATTCTCTAATTTAAGCGTTGATAGTTTTGTGAAATTAACGTCCATATGAAATTAAAGACATTAAAAATCTCTAGACACAGAGATATATCATCGTGAGCCATCCTTAGACAAGGAAAAGGCAAATTGCCACAAAACCTAAGGATGAGGATAATATTCATACTCCAAAATAAAGTCCTATCTATGGATGAAAAATACTTGGAATTAAAATTGACAATAAAAATATGACAAAAATATGTTCATAAATAAAAGGGTAGATGACCATTGTCCAAAAACGCTTGAATATGTCAAGCCTAAAAAGGCAATTGTATCAATGCCCGTCCTTAAACTTGGACAAGCTAAACGTACTTGCATAAATCCAACTAGTCCAAAACAACAGACCTCATAAAGAAAGAGAAAAACAAAGGAAAAAAATAAAGGTGATTACAAATTCTTTTATAAACCATTGGGGGCATTATCTACAGACTTTGGGTCATCCATGGTAGGCTGGGTGGAGGCGTTGTCTTCAACATTTATATCCTCGAAACTCATTTGGAGAAGTGAGCTCTCAGCAACGATGCAAAGCTTGATAGGGCTGAAGTCCACTCCAGGGAAGTGTTCAATCATGTCCATACAAAAGTCTTCAAACCCAACAGCATAGTTCTTGTCCAAAAGGTTAGTAAACTCGCTAGATGCCTTGAACTCCCTGATAGTAGCTACTTTAGTTTCTCCTAGAAGAGTGCAGAGCTCATCACTTCTCTTTTGGAGGTGGTCAAGACGAGTGTCCTTCTCAGCAGCATCTGCTTTTAACTCTTCGACAAGGTTCTTCAGCTCCTTTACCTCATCCTCCAATTTAACCCTCACTTTAGCTCGACTACTGGATTCTTTCTCCATCTCACGAATCTTTGCCTGAAGACTGACCCTTTGCTTGTCCAATTCATAAGCTTGTCTGAACCCCACCATAAACTTAGTCATAGCCTGTATAAAAAGATATGGACGTGAGACAAGTGGACGAGTATTTTAATTTATGAATGATTAAAGACAAGAAAAAGTACCTTGAAGAGGCCATGAACTGTAGACTGCTCAAACTCCTTAACAGACATATCATAGCATATGGCAACGTCTTGCTTAGACACAGCTTGTTGAAATCTCTCCCAAGCAAGGCCCTCACTCCTGAGAAGCGTCATGGAGCTACCACTTGGAGGTTTGGATGGGGTAACTTTAGGGGGATTAGATGAATCCAAGTCAAGGATTTGCACTGAAGGCTGTTTGGTAGAGGTCGGAGGGACGACAAAACTAGCCTTAACGACCCCAGGCTTAGACAACCCATATTTAGCCTTCTTGTGGCCTCGGCGACTAGGAAGACTCTCCATATCTATTGTCTTGGATAGAGTCTTCCTTTTCTCTACACCAGACAGATGAGGTTGGGAGTGGACTTCCTCATGGATGGCTTCCTCGTCTACCAAGCATTTCCCCTTATTCTCCTTCATGGTTGTCATCTCTACAAAAAGAAGGACGTGTTAGAACTTAGACAAATTAAACAATCAAGATACAATGTAAATAACTCATGTCTACGTGTAGTGAGTTTATGAGTGAGTGCTTCCTCAGTTGGTTTAGGTCCAAGCTTCCAAGTGGCTAGACGACGTAATGTTACTAGAGAATGAAAAGTCCTGTCTATGAACGAGCGTGCCTGCTGGACGCGATTAAGATAGAACTTACTCAAAGAAGATCGTCTTACAATTGTAAAAAAGAAAGCAAATAGAGTTAGATAAATATAACAAAAGAAGTAAAACAAGTAGTGAAAAGTGATACCCTTTGGACGAAGATTCCCCATCTCACTAGTTTAGGGAGGAAATGGGTCCCTCGCTACATCAACAGGGTTTCTAGCCGAGAACCCAAAGACGAAAAAAATTTATGTCTTTCATCTCCTATCAGAAATGGGGAGGGACCCGACCAACCTAAAATTTAAACTCCTGGCAGAAAACTGGTAAAAGCCTAGGTGATGATGTCTGAAATCGTCCGTATGTTGTTCGTCCAACAGAACCAACGTCTTCTTGTGTGCCTGCAAAATAAAAGAAAGGTTTTGGGGGAGAAAACACTAATGGGGTGTTTTCTTAAAACCCTCTGATGATAAAGTCAAAAATAGCAGTAGATAATCGAGCAATCAAAGCTTCTTTTGGGTTTTCTAAGTATATTTTGTGCGTACCTTGCTTCACTTTGTGCCATTCCTTTTATAGAGGCTGGGCCTTTATGACCTACCTTCATTATGCTATTGATTGGGCTTTATTGCATTTATAATGTTTCAGGCTATTGAATTTGGCCATCTTTAATAGTCATCGGTTACAGAACCTGCTAGAGGTTATGTCAGTTACTGGTGCATTAATGTCCATTTAATATTACTTAGACGAATTATTTTCTGATTCATCAGTTGCCCTCTCATTCCGAAATTGTTCGCCTAGAAGGAGACAATTTGTAGGAATGAATTTCATTTGTCCATGCCGCTTTGAATTCCGCTCTTGCCGCATTTATAAGACGCAACTTTTTTGGCCAAACTTCTACCACTTGTCATGTCTTGATTGATGGTTCATGCATTAGGACTCAAAGATCATTCTGCGCCTTGATTTTTGTCTGCTCTCTTAAAATCGTTCCCTTTCTTTTTTCTTGATTCCTCTGTTTGGTTTTTAACTCCAAGCACTGTACTTCTTCACTCCTAAGTGAGTTCTTCTCTTTTGATCATTAATGGTTGATTGCTCTCTTGTTTGGTTTGATTCCCCTTCGATTTCTTTTTTCTTTACTCGATTGTGTTTTCTCCTTCAAACTTCTGGTAGGAAAAAACCTAAAGTAAGTGTGTGTGTGTGTGTGTGTGTGTGTGTGTGTGTGTGTGTGTGACCCAAGGTTTTACTGTCGTTGTACCCTTTGGTTCATTTTTCAGTTGGTTTTGCTCAGTTTTTAAAAGAGAGAGTAATGTCTGAGGATAAAGTAAAATCTAGTGACTTAGAGACTGGCTTATCCTCTAGTGAGAAAATTGTTGCTCAAGAGATGGACACCGCTTCGTCTCTTGTTGTAACAAATCAAGCTTGGATAGAAAAGTGTGGGTATTCAAGAAAAGATAGTGAAAAAACAAGGGATAGAATTGTTAGTAAGTACCAATTTCCTCCCCTAGCCTTAGTTAGGCTTCCTGAGGTAGATGAAAGAGCTTGCACCTTCCTACTTGAGGAGGTATGTTTCTATGAATCATATTTCCAATATGGGTTGCATTTTCCCATCCACCCATTCTATAGAGAAGTTCTTTTTCGTCTAAAGATTGCTTTAGGACAACTCATTCTGAACGCTTGGAGGATAATAGTGTGTTGTATGGTGATTTGGTCTACTGTGAATGACGGAGATTTTATCAAGGTGGACGAATTTTTATATTTATATCGTTTGATGGAGTTGAAACTCAAAGGTTATTGGGAATTTAGGCCTTGGGATAAGAAGTCAAAAATTGTTTTGGAGTCTCCCTCCTCTTATCAAGATTGGAAACAACGTTTCTTCTTCGTCTCGGGCGAAGGTTGGGAAACTCTTCCAAATGAGAACTTGGATGAAGCTCCTAGGTTTCTTTGTCGATGGGGGACCCTAGTGTTTAGTGCGTCTTTTTATGCCCCTTTTTTTTCATTTCCTTTGTATTGTGCTTCCAACGATTTTGATCGTGTATTCCTTCTTTTAGCAAAAACTTGTCTGCATTTGAAGAGTCATTACAAAGATCATTTGAAGAGGGTCCTAGGATACGTTGGTGTGGTGAAGGATTTTGACGAACTGATCAATCCTGACAGTTTATCCCCTCATTTCCTTGGTCCAGAACCTCTTAGTGGTGTTTTGCAAACTCTTGAGACAAACAAAAGAAGTTAGTTCATTTTACTTCTTCTCCAGATTTCTTTTTTACATGTAGTGCTTGCTTTTTGATGTATTTCTTTGTGTAGGGACGACTACTAGGTTTAACAAAGCTAGGTATGCAAAACTTAAGCAAAAGGAGAGTGAAGAAACCCAACCTGGATGGAGTCTTCAAAACAAGAGACGTCATTTGAAAATGGGTGGTGGTGGTGACTTAGAAAAATCTTTTGTTGCTTCTGCTGTTGAAAAAGCTCCTGAGATTCCTTCGTCTTCCCCAACAGTTTTGATTGAAGAACTAACTCCTCCTTTTCGATCTCTCAAAGGTCATGACAAGGGAAAGCTTCTTTCTGACTTTTGGGATAACCCTAGTTTGGCTATAGCTAAGGCCCACGACGTGATTTCAAAGGACGAATTAAAATGTTTCTCGTCCATTGAATCGCCTGACAGAATGTTCAGGTTTGCCTTCTAAAAAAACTTCTCTCTTGTCTTCATTGCCCCTTTTGATCTTTCTAACTTTCTCTATTCTAGATTCTGGCGGAGTCTATATTCATGACTGCCAATTATTTCGAAATGGAAGAGGAATTAGCTTCAGCGCAAGCTAAGGTCAAGAAGCTTTCTGCTGAGAACACTTCCTTGAATGAAAGTGTGAAGAAAATAGCTGCTAAGAGTATTGAGGTTAATAAGCAATTGAAGATGGTCCAGGCTGATCTGGTAATAGAGAAAACTTTAAATGCTTAGAAGGATGATCATTTGGCTAAGGCAAAGAAAGAAGTTGAAGATGCCATGAAGAACTTCAAGGCGTCGAACGAATACTCTGACAAGCTGATGATGGAGTATGCTGATGGTTTTTAGCTTCTTCAAAAATATCTTGTCAAACGTTATCCTGACTTGAACTTTTCTTCATTGGACATTGAGGAGGTCGAGAAGGAAATGTTGACTTCGGAAGCTGGACCAGCGAATGCCATTGTAATGGACACTGAAGTAGGTGCTAGAGGTGGAAAGGGTGATACTGGAAGTACCATCCTTGCTAGTGGTGATGCTACTGTGGTGTAGGCATGTATTTTTATCTTTCTAGGCTCACTGGTTTTTGAGCAAAGACAAAAAATTCTTTCTCTTTTTTGTTGGGCCCGCGTGTTTTGGGCATGAGACAATATTCTATTTTATTCTAGGCCCGTATGTTTTAAGCATAAGACAATATTGTTGGCTTTCTTTGTTTCTAATACTTTGTTGTCATTAGATGTTCTCTGCTTTTTGCTTGAACCTTGTGAATTTGTGATAATATATCTGCTTTGTCTGCAATTGCTATGTCTTTGAAACTATATGTTGTAAGAAGTTTTGTGTTGGACTATTAAATATATTCGTTAGACGATAGAAATACCTTTGTTAAAAATTCTGTGTTGGACGATGACAATACTTTGCAATTGCTGCATGTGGCAAAGCAATTCATCTTTTGTTTGTAATTCGTCTTACCTATGCGAATGCTGCGTGTCGCTGTGCGATTCATCTTACAAGTGATGCGTGTCGCTGGGCAACTCGTCTTTTAGTGTGAAAGCTGCGCGTAGTAGTCAATTCATCTTTCAGTGCGAAAGCTGCGTGTAGCAGTCAATTCATCTTTCATTTGCGAGTGCTGCATGTCGCTGGGCAACTCCTTTTTTGGTGCGAAAGCTACGCATAGCAGTCAATTTGTCTTTCATCTACGAATGTTGCATGTCGCTGGGCAATTCGTCTTACATGTGCGAGTGCTGCGTGTCACTGGGCAACTCATCTCTTTTCTTCATAATTGTTTATGCTTTTTAGAACAAACAACTCCATTTTGGAAGAGAAATTTTAGGAACTTTTTATTCAAGGTTGATAATGTCTTAAAATGTATACTTGTTATTTATTTATGTGGACGTTATTTCCTTATTACTATGCTTAATTTGTACAATTAAGCAATGATTTGCACTAGTCCCTATAATTTATATTTACATAATTTCTTGAATAAGATGATATTCATTGTGTGTAATTTTCTACTTTCAGGAAATCATGTGCGAAAGATGAGTTTACAGGAATTTGTGAGAGAATGGAGGCCAAACTAGAATTAAAGTGGAGCTAAAGGACCATGCCTAAATGTCTAAGGAGGTGCAGCTGGAGTGCTTGGATCATCTAACATGATTGGAAGCTTCAAATAAGGAAAGAAATCAAAGAGGCAGAATCTGAAAAGAAAAAATCTGATTTGAGCACTGATCAGTATTTTGGACGTTTCTCTCTCCTAAAAAATCCAATTGACACAAGGCTAGATAGGTTGGAACCATGACTTAAATATCTACAACTTTCTAGTTTTGAATTTTTCAAAATTCTTAATTTTTGAAGGTCGAAATTAACTCACAAGTTACTGTTGTAAACCTGGACGGAAATTAAAATAGAAAAAGTTATTTTTCTTGGAACACTTAGACGTTAGGGTTTTAGAAGGGAGGCTATGAGAACGAATTTTGGGCAAAGAAAATCTTGTATTTTCCTTTCTCTAGTGACAGCCTAAACTCTTTGATAGGGCTAGGGGTTATGTTTCTTCTATATGGTATGAATATTCAATGTGATTCTTTCTAAGATTTTATCAATTACATATTTGGTTGTTCAATTAGATTTCTTTTGATGTATTAGTTCTTTCATACTTTCAATAAGTTCAATCATGTTTTTCTTATTGTTTAGAAATCAGGTTTTAAAGTGAATAGGTTTTTCTGAAAACTTTTCTAACCGCATTATTAATCGAGGTTATTATGCGTTATTGAATTTTCTCAGTTCAACCAAATCATAAGTTTTTTATTGTATAAGAACAATCAATTATGAAATATATATTTTCTTAGATCACAAAGAATTTCATATCAATATAGGGAAACACCCCGATGCCCTAGTATTTACATTATTGATTTAAATAAGCTTTTATTATTATTCTTGTTAACAATCACCAAGTAAAAGTATTTTTCTTCTTTACCCAAATTTTTGTTTAATTATATTGTCTTTGAATATACCCTGCTCCTTATGGTTCGACCTCGGTACTACGCGAATTATATTACTACGATCTTTTACACTTGGGAGTGAGCAAGCAATTTTGGCGCCGTTGCCAGGGAGCTGCTGTGTGTTTAGAGGCAATTTTTGGGAGCAAAGAACAACCGGTGGAAATTCTTCTATTGGTAACTTCATTCCATTTTTTTTCCCTTTTTTTTTTATTTTTCTGTTTTTTTTTTAATTTATTTTATTTGATTGGTGTTGGAGCATTTTAATTTTAAATAAATAAAAAATGAATAAATGTAATAACATAAATGTAAAGATGTGGGAGTAAATATGGGAGATGAGGAGTTAGTGAAAATATTTAATCCCACATTGAAAAGGAGAGAGACTTTTTTATTCTTTTTAATTGTGGTGATTAATGGGCTAAAATGTATTGACTCAGATATTGGGCTAGATACGTGCGCAAGGGGGAGGTGAAGAGTGGAGGTATCAAAATTGGAAATGAATTACCCTCTTGGATCCTCCTACTTGACAGCCCATTCAGACACTTAATGGACTCACAAAAAATTACACTAAAAAATAGAGAGGTTCTTAGCTTGAACACTTTGTGCAGAGGTTGTTCTAGCCATATGACACTTGTTGGGCTGTTGTATCCTGGGGGAGACAAGTCAAAGAAGGTCTGCACCAGTTACAAAGTTTAGCCAACCAAGGGCTTGAATCTCCTTAAAGAGAGCGAGTGCCGCGCCTCAGTCCAAATAGTGTTGTGTAATTTCTCTTCTTAAAGTAATAAAATTCAGTAATATTATT
This sequence comes from Quercus glauca, assembly GCA_023736055.1. Lineage (NCBI taxonomy): Eukaryota > Viridiplantae > Streptophyta > Magnoliopsida > Fagales > Fagaceae > Quercus > Quercus glauca. Next base: position 20,803,554 of record CM043326.1, on the reverse strand, counting down.
CGGTTTCTCTTTGTATTATTTTCATTATCATTGTAATTGCACCAACAATTTTAAGGAGATTCAATCACATGGAGTCTACACAAGAGAAACCAAATGAGCCTGTTGGAGATCTTAGCAAGCCCTTTCGCTTTAAGGGAGCCCACTTCAAGAGGTGGAAAGGAAAGGTCCTCTTCTACTTAAGTCTTCTCAAAGTCTCCTACATCCTTACTGAAAAGAATCCATCAAAAGTTCCTACCGATGAAATGAGTGACGAATAATATGTTCTCCATCAAGAAAAAATAGATAAGTATACAAAAGATGAGTATAATTGTCGTTCTTATCTATTGAATTGTCTTGCCGATCATTTCTATGATTATTATGATACAACTTACAATTCTGCTAAGAAAATTTGGAAAGTTTTACAAAGTAAGTATGATACCGAGGAGGCAGGTGCAAAGAAGTATGCTGCTAGCAAATTTTTCCGTTACCAAATGGTGGATGGAAAATCGGTGGTGGATCAAGCACAAGACTTCCAAATGATTGTGGCAGAATTGAGATCCGAAGGCATAAAGATTGGAGACAATTTGGTGGTAGCTGGCATAATTGACAAACTACCACAATCTTGGAGGGAGTTCCAAAAGACTTTGCGGCACAAACAAAAGGAGACATCCTTGGAGACTTTGATCACACGCATCCGTGTGGAGGAGGAGGCTAGAGGACAAGATGCACTCATGACACAAGAGAGCAATGGTAATTCCACCACAAAGGTAAACCTTATTTCAGCCAATAATAATATGCCCAAAAATCATTTTCCTAGAAATGGTCAATTGAAGCCTAAAAAGAGAGCCTTTAAAAATAATAATAGACCTCAAGGAACGGGAAACCCGAATAAAAATTACAATAAGAACCAAGGACCCCCTTCATAAGATCAATTTAATAGATCCTGTTTTGTCTGTGGCAAGAGTGGGCATATTGCTTGATTTTACAAATTTCAGAAACGTGAATCTGTCCCGCAGGCTAACGTAACCGAAGAGCCTTTAGTGGCTATGATTACAGACATCAATATGGTGCAATATGTTGAAGGGTGGTGGGCAGATTCTTGTGCTAATAGGCACGTCTGCTATGACAAAAATTGGTTCCAGTTGTACACTCCTTTTGAAAAAGAAAAAATTGTTATGCTTGCTGACTCTAGCAAAACCAAGATTCTTGGGAGTGGTGAGGTTGAATTGAAATTCACTTCTGGACGTGTGCTAACATTGAAAAATGTTCTTTACACTCCGTCCATGAGGAAGAATTTGATGTCAAGTTTTTTGCTTAACAAGGCTGGCTTCAAGCAAATCATGGAATCTGATAATTATGTAATCACTAAAAAGGGATTATTTGTGGGCAAGGGTTATGCTTGTGATGGAATGTTTAAATTGAATGTTGATAATAATAAAGCATCTACCAGTTCAGTTTATATGCTTTCTTCTATTAATTTTTGGCATGCTCGTTTTTGTCATATAAATAGTAGATATGTGAGAATCATGAGTAGTTTAGGATTAATTCCAAGACTGTCAAAAGATTTTGAAAAATGTGAAACTTGTAGTCAAGCTAAGATTACAAAAAGGCCTCATAAAAATGTTGTAAGAAATATCGAATTGCTTGAGTTAATTCACTCTGATTTATGTGAATTTGAGGGAATTTTAACTCGTGGAGGAAATAGATATATTATCACTTTTATTGATGATTTTTCAAAATATACAACTATTTATTTGTTGAAAAATAAAAGTGATGCTTTTGAAAAATTTCAAGATTTTTTAATAGAAGTTGAAAATCAATTCAGTAGAAAAATAAAAAGAATAAGAAGTGATAGAGGCCGTGAGTATGAATCAAGTGCATTCAACTCATTTGTTCAGTCTTTGGGATTTATCCATGAAACTACTGCACCATATTCACCTGCTTCTAATGGTGTGGCTGAAAGAAAAAATAGAACTTTAATTGAGTTAACAAATGCCATGTTAATTGAATCTGGTGCACCTTTACATTTTTGGGGTGAAGCAATTTTAACTGCATGCCATGTTTTGAATAGGGTGCCACATAAAAAGTCACACACCACACCTTTTGAGATGTGGAAAGGACATAAGCCAAATTTGGGATATTTGAGAGTATGGGGTTGTCTTGCTTATGTAAGGCTAACTGACCCTAAAATGCCTAAATTGGGTATTAGAGCTACTACCTGTGCTTTTCTTGGTTATGCAATTAATAGTGCAGCCTATAGATTTTTTGATCTTGAAAACAAAATAATTTTTGAATCTGGTGATGCAATTTTTCATGAAGAAAAATTTCCTTTTAAATTAAAAAATAGTGGGGGTGAAGAAAATATTTTGTCACAACCTAGTTCTTCTACTTCACATTTACAAAATCAAGAAAATTTTGAAATGGAACCTAGAAGGAGTAAAAGAGCTAGAGTTGAAAAGGATTTTGGTCCTGATTATTATGTTTTAACATTGAGGAAAATCCCCAAAATTTAAAAGAGGCTTTAATATCACCTGATTCTATATTTTGGAAAGAGGCTGTAAATGATGAGATGGAATCTCTAATTTCTAATAGAACTGGGAAATTAGTAGATCTTCCACCGGGTTGTAAGACCATAGGTTGTAAATGGGTCCTTAGAAAAAAGTTGAAACCGGATGGATCAATAGATAAGTTTAAAGCTAGACTTGTTGCAAAAGGCTTTAAACAAAAAGCTGATCTTGATTTCTTTGATACTTTTTCTCCGGTAACAAGAATTACATCTATTAGATTGTTAATTGCTATTGCTGCAATTTTTTATTTGAAAATTCATCAAATTGATGTAAAAACTGCTTTTCTAAATGGGGACCTAGAGGAAGAAATTTACATGGATCAACCCGAAGACTTTATAGAGCCTGGACAAGAAAGCAAGGTATGTAAGCTAACTAAATCCCTATATGGCTTAAAACAAGCACCAAAACAGTGGCATGAAAAGTTTGATTCCTGCATGATTGAGAATGACTATAAATCAAATGAATGTGATAAATGTATTTATTCTAAATCATGGAATAATTTACATGTTATTATTAGCCTCTATGTGGATGATATGTTAATTTTTGGCTCAAATATGCATGTTATAAATGAGACAAAAAATATGCTTAAAAGCCATTTTGATATGAAAGATCTTGGTGAGGCTAATTTTATTTTGGGCATGAAAATTACAAAAGTATGTGATGGAATATATCTTGATCAATCACATTATGTTGAGAAAATATTGAAAAAATATAATTTTCATGATCACAAAAATGTAGCTACTCCTTTTGATTCTAGTGTTCATTTATTTCCTGTGAATAATGATGATGAGATTTTTAATCAAAAGGATTATGCTAGTATCATTGGTAGTTTGCGTTATGCTACTGATTGTACTAGACCTGACATTGCATATGCAGTAGGAGTACTTAGCAGATTTACCAGCAAGCCTAGTAAAGATCATTGGCTAGCTATTGAGCGAGTCATGAGATATTTAATTGGTACCAAAAGCTATGGCTTATTTTATAAAAAGTACCCTGCTATGATTGAAGGTTTTAGTGATGCCGATTGGAACACTTTGTCAGGTGATTCTCTCTCTACCACTAGTTATATTTTTACCTTAGGTAGTGGTGCTATTTGTTGGAAATCTAAAAAGCAAACAATAATTGCTAATTCTACAATGGAAGCTGAATTAATAGCATTAGTTTCAGCTGGTGAAGAGGCAAATTGGCTTAGAGATTTATTATATGAAATTCCACTTTGGGAAAAGCCAATTCCACCTATATTAATTCATTGTGATAGCACTTCTGCAATTGGTAGAGTTAAAAACCGTTACTACAACGGTAAATCCAGACCTATAAGAAGAAAGCACAGTACCGTGCGATCTTATTTGAGTAGTGGCATCATAACTGTGGATTATATTAAATCTAACGACAATCTTGCAGATCCATTTACCAAGGCCTTGGCAAAAGATAGAGTCTGGAATACATCGAGGGGGATGGGACTAAAGTCCATAGAATCATAAGCCATGTATGAGGATACCCAACCCAAGGACCAGAGATCCTGAGAATTGGGTTCAATGGGAAAAACGAATCATATGATGGTCGTAAGAAATGCACAATTATTTATTTTTAATTATTTATTTTGTAAATAATTTTTTAATTGTTCATCCCTATGATGTAAGTGCATTTATCCTGTAATGTGGAGAGGTTGAATAAAAAACTCTTAATGAAATTTGTAGCTCGTATGAGTGGGGTGTTAGAATTACAGGAGCACCCTTGACAAATTTCACCTATGTGAGTGTGGGGGTGGGGCCGCTCCCTATGAGATTTGGACTTAGTCTCAAATACACTCATGAAACCGGGATCAGCACATGGCCGTAAAGTGCTAGCTATAAAAGCTCATGTCAATACCTGGGTTGTTATGTGTAAGCAGTGACACTTAATTTCCCTAAAGCAGTCCTAGTTCAAGTCGGAGACCACTACGACTCTGGAGTTGAGATCGCTGTTTTACTAAGTGAAGGTTCAATGCAGAGCACACCTTCATGATGCATAGTGACCCGTCTTTGCCTGGTAATCTCTCTTTAACTAAAATTTAATATTAAAATGAGTGGGGGATTGTTGGAGCATTTTAATTTTAAATAAATAAAAAATGAATAAATGTAATAACATAAATGTAAAGATGTGGGAGTAAATATGGGAGATGAGGAGTTAGTGAAAATATTTAATCCCACATTGAAAAGGAGAGAGACTTTTTTATTCTTTTTAATTGTGGTGATTAATGGGCTAAAATGTATTGACTCAGATATTGGGCTAGATATGTGCGCAAGGGGGAGGTGAAGAGTGGATGTATCAAAATTGGAAATGAATCACCCTCTTGGATCCTCCTACTTGACAGCCCATTCAGAGTAATTACCATATCCGTTGGTGAGTAAATGGCCCGAAATAATACTCTATTTTTACTACGGAAAATAAAGAGCCATTAACCCACTTAATGGACTATCCGTTTGGGCCTTTTCATTCTTCAGAAACTCCTTATCTCATCATTAATTGTGTAACTCCAGCCCATCAGATTAATGTCTAACAATTAATCTTATAACACCCACTAAATCAGAATAATGGACCTAATTAATCAGAATGAATTGGGTAATAATTTCGTGAGGTCTATTGAGCCTATAAGTAGACTCATTCAGACTCAATCCAAGCTACTACAATACTCACAAAAAATTACACTAAAAAATAGAGAGGTTCTTGGCAAGGAAAGGTGTTCTTTCTGGTGGAGTTTTGGGCTTGAACACTTTGTGCAGAGGTTGTTCTAGCCATACGACACTTGTTGGGCTGTTGTATCCTGGGGGAGACAAGTCAAAGAAGGTCTGCACCGGTTACAAAGTTTAGCCAACCAAGGGCTTGAATCTCCTTAAAGAGAGCGAGTATCGCGCCTCAGTCCAAATAGTGTTGTGTAATTTCTCTTCTTAAAGTAATAAAATTCAGTAGTATTATTCAATTTCTCTTTGTATTATTTCCATTATCATTGTAATTACACCAACAATTGGCATTCATTGTTGCATGAGCATTTGTGTTAGAAACAAGAGAGGTAGATTAGAAAATTTTGAAACTTACTTTGGTAATCTTTTTGACACACCTTTGCCTTCACCTTCTTCATCAATCGTGGGTGATGAAACACATAATAATCATGAGGAGAATAGAAGAACTATGTATGAATTATTGCATCCCACACAAAATTCTGTTCCTTCATGCATCATGTTTCCACCTAATGCACCACATGTAGAACTAAAATAAGGTTTATTAGCAATACTTCTTGACTTTAGGGGACAAAAAAAATGAATATCCTTATGTCCATGTTAGAGCTTTTGAAGAGGTAATTAGTAGTTTCTATGCACAAAATGTTATTGAGACTGCTAAGTTACGTTTCTTTCCTTTTTCACTTAAGGATAAGGCAAGAAGTTGGCTTTACACCTTGAAACCTAGGTCTATAGGTAGTTGGGGGGAGATGGCCAAAGAGTTTTTTAAGAAACATTTCCCTCCCCACAAAGTCCAGCAAGTAAAAAGAAGGATAACTAGTTTTGTCCATGGAGAAAATGAGACCTTATACCAAGCTTGGGAAAGGTACAAAGATCTTTTCAATTTTTGCCCAACTCATGGGTATGAAGATTGGAGGTTGGTTAGCTATTTTTATGAAGGACTTACACCTAAGGACCGACAGTTTGTTCAACTCTCATGTGGAGGGGACTTTTTACAAAAAGAACCCGAAGATGCAATGGATTATCTTGATAAGATAGATGAAAACTCTAACACATGGACTGAACCTAACCATATGGACTCCACTGATAGGACTACAACTACCACTACCACTTCAAGTGGAAGTGTTTTCAAGTTGAGGGAAGATGATAACATGAGTGCAAAAATCAGCATGTTAACTAAAGAAATTGAGGCACTCAAAATGAAAAGAAGTAAGAGTGTTAGTGTTACCTTTAGAGAGGACCCAATGGAGGTGTGTAAAATCTGTCATGAGATAAACCATGCTACAAATGAATGTGCATCACTTTCATCATTCTTAAATATGCCAGAAGAACAAGTACATGCATTTAATTCATATTGGCCAAATAATTCTTCATATTCTAACAATTATAACCCAAATATGAAAAATCATCCATATTTGAGTTATAAGAGTGACAATGTGTTGAATCCTCCTACTCCAAGGAATTTTAATTCACCACATGCATCATCATCATCTAGACCTTTCTTGAAGGATGCACTTAGTACTTTCATTCAAAGGTAAAGTGAGCAAAATCAAAAGTTTGAATCCATGCTCACTAGGCTAGATGAAGAGGTAAGAGAGACCAAGAGTCATATAACTAGGCTTACAAATTCATTGAGTGGGATAGAGAGAGGGAAGCTTCCTTCCCAAACTTAACCCAATCCTGTCAATCAAAATCTAAAAATTGACTCTAAGGATAAACATGAGGAAGTAAAAGCTGTGACCATTTTAAGGAGTGGTAAAGAGATTAATAAAAGTTCTCCTTTAGTAACTAAGAAATCTAAGGAGACCTCAGTTGAAAAAGAGAAGGATGAAACTGAGTCACTTGGGCTTGATGACATTGAACAATGCCCAATCCCTCCACCATTTCCACAAGCCTTAAAATTACCTAGGAAATTGGACACCGCATCTGAGATATTAGAGCATTTGCATCAAGTCAAGATAAATTTGCCATTATTGCATGTTATCAAGCAAGTGCCTGTATATGCCAAGGTAATTAAGGATCTATGCACCATCAAGAGAAAGCATCACGTGAAGAAGACCGCATTCCTAACAGAACAGGTAAGTGCAGTTATCCAACATAAGACCCCACCAAAGTATAATGATCCAGGTTGTCCTACGATCTCTTGTACTATTGGAGATTACATCATGGAGCATGCATTGCTAGATCTTGGGGCAAGTGTTGATTTGATCCCTTTCAGTGTATATCAAAAACTTGGACTTGGTGAGTTGAAACCTACTTCAATAACTTTACAATTGGCTGATCACTTTGTAAGGGAACCGAGAGGGATTGTTGAGGATGTGTTGGTGAAAATTGAACAATTTTATTATCCTGTTGATTTTATTGTTCTAGATTACCAACCTGTTTTACATCTTAGTGTTCATACCCTATTATTTTGGGTAGACCTTTTCTTGCCACAGTTAATGCTTTAATTAATTGTAGGAATGGAAGGATGTAACTCACTTTTAGTTCCATGACTTTGGAGCTAAACATATTTCATGTGGCTAAACAACCACACGAGGATGATAACTGTGCTTATATGAACCTCATTGGGGCGGTGGTTCAAGAAGAGTTTAATAAGAATTATTTTTCTGATCCTTTTGAAACTCTTCTTAATACTTTTGTTGATTCTTATGATTTAGAATCTGATATTCATGTATCTGAAAATTTTTCTTTGTTGGATTTCTCACAGGTTTTGGAAGAACAACAAATGATGGCAGTTAATGAAGGATGGAAGCCTTGCTTTGAGGAGCCACTAGAGAATGAAAAAAAGCTTATGCATTCAAATGAAGAGGCATTACAGCTGGAGCTTAAACCGCTGCCGGGTGGTCTTAAATATGCATATATAGGCCCAGGTAAGCTAAAACCTAGGTGGGATTGCCCTTTCATTGTAAGGGAAGTGTTTAACCATGGAGTTGTAGTAGTTGAGGACCCTAGAGATGGTAGGATTTTGAAAATAAATGGACAAATGTTAAAACCATACTTAGGGGGAGTTATACCAGAGGAGGAGACTATGTCAATGGAGATCCCTGCCTATTAGGATGCTACGTGAACTCTGAAAGAGCATTATGAAGTTGTACCATATTTGTTTTAATTTTCTTTTCTTTCTTTTCTTTTTTTTTTCCTTTTTTCTTTTTGCCTTTTGTTTCTGTTTTTGTTTTTTGTTTTGTTATTATTATTATTATTTTGTGAGCTAACATTTGCAGGTGTGAAAGAAATTTCAAAAAAAAAAAAAATTAAATTAAATGCTTAAGGTAACTTCTTCCCTTTATACTTGAATTTATTTTGGCTTTGATACATTGAGAACAATGTAATATTTTAGTTGGGGGGAGATGTCTACACATTTTGTTGCACCTTGCAAGATTTTTTTTTTCTTTCTTTTTGGTTGCAACTTTTCAATTCTTAAAATAAAAAAAAATAAAAAAAAAAACCTTGAATTTGAATGCAGAAGAGTTATAAGCTTTATATTTATATCATGTGATGGAATGAATAATGCTGAGTTGGTTACACTATTTGTTATATTAAGACTCTTTCATGAAGAGCACAATTGAAAACTTTTGAGCACAATAGCCAGGTTAGCGGACGGTTGGATGTTGGATATGCATGGATCATGAACAAGCTAGATATAAGCTGAAACTTAACCCATATGGAGAGTTCTTGAGCCTTACTTTTCTTTGTGAGAGTATATCTTTGTTTGAACTCTTAAATTTCTCTCATATGCTTTAGTTTCTGTAAAAGATCTCTATATTTTTTGGTTGACTACTGTAAACATTATAGGGAGAAATACCATGATCCTACTTATTTTTGTCCTTAGGCATGCTAGTTTATGTGAAATTTTAGGAGATGAGAGCCTACGACCACCAATTTTTTGTCACCAGCTAAACAAATATTCAATCTACCTTTACATTAACCATTGTCACCATCATTTGAGCCATGAGAAATACTTCTACAATACCACAAAACATTTTTATTTATGGGTATTCTCATGGGGGTTCAAGTTTTGAGCAATTGATGTGTTTAGATACCACCATTGTCTCTCTTTTCTTCAAAAAAAAAAAAAAGAAAAAAAAAAGAAAAAGAAAGAAAAGAAAGATAAAAAATTAAAAAAACAAAAGAGAGAAAAAGAAAAAGAAAGAGGAGATATACATAATCAATTAATAAATCATTGGTGTCTTACACATCTTTCATGTATTTCAGAAGGGTTATATGGTTAAGTAAAGGTTGTTTTGATTCAAGTTGGTTGTTACTGCTATGAGTTGGGTTTGGCTTGAATTTTCTGCATTTGATTCATATACCTCATATTTCAAAGAGAGCAATTTGCCTTTACCTAGCCATAAGATTATACTACCATTGAGTTTAAAATCGTACTTGATCCTAAAGGTGCATGGTTGGTATGTGTTTGGGATAAAAACTAGGGATGAGAATGGTATTAACCTTATGTTTCTAGGAAATCAACATCCTTTTCAAGAGATCTTTTTCCGTAGTTTTAGCGGCTGTTTTTGTATACACATGTGATATTCTTAAAACTTCTTCTTTCCTTTTTGTTCACATTTGATTTGAAGAGAGAAACCATTACTTCTATGTGTGTTCTTTCAGAGTGTTGATGACTTAAGAGAGGTTTTGGAGTAGAGGCTCTAATCTAGATTATTCTTGGTCTATGCATGTTTGGAAAAGCCGGTTTGATTGGATGGGCTATGCACACACACACTCCAAAAGTAAAGCTAGTGAAAACTCTTTAATATGATGAATAGTATCCCGACTCATAAATTGAAAGTTCATTTGTATGATATAATGATAAAGCAGACTAACATTTGCTGTAGGAATTTTCAGGAAACTTTTGACTTTTGTGGGTAGAGTCACTGCAAACCCTCACAAGAGTAAACTCGTCCACTAGGGTAACCTAGGGGTTCAAAGACTTGCTGCACATGGGAAGTGCAGTCCTGTAGCCTACGAAAGTGGCTTGTATTTTAGTTTTAAAATTTTCACTTTTAGTAGACATGGGTGTTTTATGGATTGCTAGGGACTAACAAGATTTAAGTTGGGGAGTGTGATAACGCCTTAAAATGTATACTTGTTATATATTTATGTAGGCGTTATCTCATTATTACTATGCTTAATTTGTATAATTAAGCCATGATTTGCATTAATCCCTATAATTTATCTTTACATAATTTCTTGAATAAGATGCTATTCATTGTGTGTAATTTTCTACTTTCAGGAAATCATGTGCGAAAGATGAGTTTACAGGAATTTGTGAGAGAATGGACGCCAAACTAGAATTAAAGTGGAGCTAAATGACCATGCCTAAATTTCTAAGGAGGTGCAGCTGGAGTGCTTGGATCATCTACCATGATTGGAAGTTTCAAATAAGGAAAGAAATCAAAGAGGCAGAATCTGAAAAGGAAAAATCTGATTTGAGCACTGATCAGTATTTTGGGCGTATCTCTCTCCTCAAAAATCCAATTGACACAAGGCTGGATGGGTTGGAACCGTGACTTAAATATCTACAACTTTCCAGTTTTGAGTTTTTCAAAATTCTCAATTTTTGAAGGCCGAAATTAACTCACAAATTACTGCTGTAAACCTGGACGGAAATTAAAATAGAAAAAGTTATTTTTCTTGGAACACTTAGACGTTAGGGTTTTAGAAGGGAGGCTGTGAGAACGAATTTTGGGTAGAGAAAACCTTGTATTTTCCTTTCTCTAATGGCAGCCTAAACTCTTTGCTAGGGCTAGGGGTTATGTTTCTTCTATATGGTATGAATATTCAATGTGATTCTTTCTAGGATTTTATCAATTACATATTTGATTGTTAAATTAGATTTCTTTTGATGTATTAGTTCTTCTATGCTTTCAATAAGTTCAATCATGTTTTTCTTATTGTTTAGATGATTTTCTAATAGTTTCAAATAGAAATTAGGTTTTAAAGTGAATCGGTTTTTCTGAAAACTTTTCTAACCACATTATTAATCGATGTTATCATGCGTTATTGAATTATCTCAGTTCAACCAAATCATAAGTTTTTAATTGTATAAGAACAATCAATTATGAAATATATATTTTCTTAGATCACAAAAAATTTCATATCGATATAGGGAAACACCCCGATGCCCTAGTATTTACATTATTGATTTAAATAAGTTTTTATTATTATTCTTGTTAACGATCACCAAGCAAAAGTATTTTTCTTCTTTACCTAAATGTTTGTTTAATTATATTGTCTTTGAATATACCCTGCTTCTTGTGGTTCGACCTCGATACTACGAGAATTATATTGCTACGATCTCCTACACTTGGGAGTGAGCAAGCAAGGGTCTCTTGTTTAGGAAGGACCTTTATTCTTGAATGAAATACAAAAAAGGGAAGTAAAACTTGAAGTAGGAAAAAAAACATGAAAATGCTTACTAATAGTATTTCTTCAGATGTTCAACATTCCATTGACGAGGCAGATCTTTCCCATCCATGCTTGTTAGATGATAACTTCCTTCTCGCATGTAGCTTTTGACTTTGTAGGGTCCCTCCCAATTTAGGCCTAACTTTCCCTGTGTTGGGTCTTTGGTGGTTTAGGAGACTATTCTTAGGACCAAGTCGCCTTTTTCAAAGCTTCTGGCTTTTACCTTGCTATTGTAATATCTTGAAACTCGGTTCTAGTACCTGGCCATTCTTGTACAAGTCCTTTTCCTCAAATCATTGAGTAGATCAAGATTGACTTTCAGTTCTTCGTCATTCTTTGAATTGTCGAACATTGTGGCTCTAAAGCTAGTGAGTCCAATTTCCACTAGTACGACTACTTCAGTCCAAAATGTCAAGTTAAAAGGAGTCTCATCTGTTGGAGTTCTGGTTGTTGTTCTATACGCCCACAGAACATTGGACAGTTCATCTACCCAAGCTCCTTTTGCCCCCTCAAACCGAGCTTTGATTATCTTGAGCAAAGTATGGTTTGTCACTCCTACCTGCCCATTGGACTGGGTGTGTCCTAGTGACAAGTAGTGGTTCTTGATCCTTAGGTCACTGTTGAGGGTAGCTATTCATCCATTTAGACGCTGGACTTCCTTCATATTTGTTGAGGGTGCATTTCAATTATTGCTCTTATTTTGTCCAGATTCGCTTCGATACCTCTCAGTGATAGTATAGGAACTTGTCCACAGTGAGAGGATGGTTCCCATCAAAGACTTCCCTCCACAATATTTGCATGGATATAATAAGCCTTCATGCATTAGGGTTGAGCTGGTTAATGCCTATGCCTAACCTATGGAGTATTTCCCTAGCAAAGGCATTAAGAGGCAACCTGAGCCCCCTTAGAAGATAAGCCTCATATATGCCATCTTCAAAACGAGGATTACAACACCATTCACCACGAACGACCAAACGAGGGTTAAGGTTGTTCGGGATCTGGTACCAACTCCTAAGGGAATTAAGTTTAGCCTCGTCCGTCTTAGAAGGAACACCTACAGCACAACAATATGGTCTCCCCTTCACTTGAAGAGCTAGACAAGGGAGCACTGGCAAATGTACCAATAAGTGACCCAGAGGCCATTCTCGTCCTCATCTCTTCTTGGAAAACTTCTAATGGAATTCTAGGAGCACCAGACATGTACTGTTCGTTTGAGGTGTTCCCCTTATCACTATTACTATCGCTACTACTATCACTTCTACCACTAGACCTACTCTCATCGTGATACTCATCTATCTCCCTCCCATAACTATTACTAGACAGGGACACAATAGTTTCAGACATTTTTGAAAAGCTCTAAAAAAGAAAAACCTAAAGATGAGAAGAAGAGGATACCTGGCTCTAAATGAGGGTGATTAAGGACGAAAGAAAACTCCTAGACGAGGCGCTGGACGACAGAGGTCAGGAGAAAAAAATATAAGAAATGTGAGAGGGTATGAAAGGAATTCCACTGTTTATAAGCGACAGACTTGGGCATTGAAACGACGTGAACCAACCAGAACATGCCATGTGGCACTCTTCTTGAAGAATGAAACGACACAACAAGCAAGCTCTAAGATCACGCCACGCATTAGCATCTGGAGCATTCAATTTCAATTTATCATCAACCAATGAGAAACCACCACGGGTCACAAGGACGATGAGGCAACTGATGGGGATCAATCTAAGGTCAACACATCCATAGTGGTTTTCCAAACAGTCAAACCACGTCTATAATAATAGCATCAAATAACCTTAAGGGAGAAGCCCAACAATAGCATCATGTATGACTGATACTCGTCCATCAATAGCAAGACCATTAAATCTCATGATGGTCGTCTAGGACTAACACAAAGGCATGGACGACCAAAAGATACTTAACGAATTCTACAAGAAAGCTTCTCATAAAACTCTATGGAATCAGGCCATGATGCACTACTACTAAAACATGGAGAGAATTCCCAATGATTTGCTCCACGTTTCCCATTTCCTCTATTAACCACCCATATCACCCATGATTGTGGTGGATCCGACCAAGTAGACCTACTTCTAACTCTCTATAAAAGGAACAAGTCCTATTCACCCAATATAAGTCTCACCATTCACTATTTTTCCCTTCATTGTGTTCTAGAGAGAAAACTGACTTAACTGTCAGAGGGTCCTTGGCCGGGTTACACTAGTCACCCTCAACAGTTCTTTCTTTCTTTTAAGGATCTACAGCCATTACCAAAGTCTGAAACATTCCAGCCTACTAATTTTCATGCATCATCAACAACCATTCACCAACAAAAAAAGAAAAGAAAAGAAAATGTCAATGACAACCTTGAAAAGACAAAAACAAATTCCATTCCTCTCTCTCTCTCTCTCTCTCTCTCTCTCTCTGTAGGCCTATTCAGGATCCAACAGGCATCGATGCAACCGGTTGGTACCGAATCGATTTGACCACTACACAACTCCACCGTAGGTGTTAGGCGTGGTGGTCGAAGGAGATTTAGGCATACAGACGACAGCCGGTGCGGCGATCGGCGGCTATTTTACACTCCGACGAGAAACCACACCGCACCCAGTATATATATATATGCTATAATTTAACATATGTTTGATCTATTGTGTTTCAATAGAAAGATTGCAATAGAGGTGTTCAAAAAAATGTAAGAGAGTTAGTTTAAGAGAGGCAGGGAAGAAGGAAATACAACACTAGAGAAAGTAAGAAATTGGAGATGTATAATTGGGTTAAGAATGTTAGGGTTTTTTTTTTTTTTTTTTTAATATATATATTATATAATCTTAATTTGATACCAAAACGATGCCGTTTTGAGCCTGACATTAATTTTAATATCAGTTCCTAAACTACGTCGTTTTGGTATTAGCTTTAAAAAAAAAAAAAAAAAAAATCAATACTACAACATTTCAATTTTAAACCCTAAAATTATTAGATACCCACCTCTTTCACTCTCTCATCAGTCGCCTAGCCTCTACCTTTCCCATAAATGTCTCCTCCTCCCCTTTCTATTTTTGTCTCCTCACTCTCTGCCTCTGCTGCTACTACTTGCTGTCACCGTATTATGCTGCTCGATGCCACAATTCTTGAAGTTTCACTTTTTCCTCTCTCCTTTTTGCTATTCCCAGGAAGCTTTATAGAGGATTTTGAATTTGATGCTCCTCCTTACAATGCTTTCATTGAGGTTTGTTTATGTATTTTATTTTTAATAGTTTTGATTTATCTTTTATGGATTTGGTTTAGTTTTTTTTATTTTTTAAATGGGTTTGTTGTGATTTGAAATTGAATTTTTTGAGAGAAAGATTGTGAATTTGTTTGTATTCGTGAGTTTTCCTTTGTTTCCTTTTCTTTTTTATGGAATATTTGGGTTTTTGAATGATTATGATGGGGTTTGGGTTGTTAACTGTGTTGTGTTTGATTCCTAAGAAAATGGACGAATTAACTGAACTAACCGCACCGAACCGATATGGTTGCATCGTACCTTATGTAGACTGGTGCCAAACCCCTTCATAAATGAAGTGTGGTCAAGCATGAGATGAAACTGCACCCTATAGGTGTGGTGCAAAAAACCCTCCAATAACCGGCCACACTGCACCGTGTACAGACCTATCTCTCTATGTATATGTTCTTCACTTACTAGACATCATTTCGTATTTTTTTGCAAAATAACACCATTTTTCTGCAAAATTTCGTTAGTTAGCAATGTTTTCAAACTATTTAGGAAACTAACATCTCGAGTTTTTTAGATTCGAGATTACTGTAGCAACTCGAGCCTAAAAGACTTGAGTTCAATTAAAATTCACGGAACTCGAGCCTATAAGACTCGAGTTCCTTCTTCTTCTTCTTCTTCTTCTTTTTTTTTTTTCCTGTCTGTATCGTCCCACTTTCCTTTTCCAAGTCCCCCAAAACCCAAGACAGTTCTCCATAAGGATTTTTTTTTTCTTTGGCTCAAGTTGCAAGCCTCTATGCTGGTCGGGATGTACAAGTAAAGCCATGAGTAATGATATTTCTTATAGAAGAATGTCTGATGTCATTCAAAATGTGGCCAATTCATAAATTAATGGGGACCATTTGCACATAGTTCCTTTAATCTCACACACCACCACTAAATCCTGAAGCCCCAGCTCCAATGCAAATTGCATTGCACTGCATAATCCTAGAGCCTGTAGTTCAACCCGATCATTTCCTGCTTCTATTCGCACACATAGCCCAAATACAATGACACCCACTATCACGATCTCAGCAACGGAGCAAAAATTCAAACCCAAAAATCACAATCTCGGCAACGGAGTGGCTTGGGTTTGTTGATCTCGACACCAAAGGTCTGTTTTTTGTGTTTTCTGGGTTGGTTTGTCTCCTGTGGTGGTTAATTGTTTTCTAGGTTGGTTTGAATGTTTTTTAGATTAGTTCATTTGGGTTCTGGGTTTGAGGGAACTCGAGTCTGTAAGACTCGAGTTTCACATGTAACTTGATTTTTTAAAACTTTAGTTGTTACGTTGAACTCATATCTAACAAACTTGAGATGCTAACTTCCTAAATAGTTTAGAAACATGCTAATTAATGAAATTGTTAACTAAATGGTGTTATTTTGCAAAAAAATATCATTGTTTCTACGGAAAAATGAGCTAAATAGTATAATTTTAGGAAAATTTTGCTAAATAGTACCTGACCAAACTTATTTATTTACGTAGTATATTACAAACTTGAGTTTCAAAAAATATACTACATAATTAAATAAGTTTGACTTGGGGCTTTTTTTTCCTAAATATTTTCAAAAAATTATGCCTGTTTTGCCAAAAAAAAAAACTTCTCATTTCTACTCTTCTAGATGAACCCTTTCACAATTAAATAACATTTAAAGCAAAAGATGCAAATTGCTCTTTTGTAATCAATTTTCTGACCTGAAATTCTAGACTGCCCCAGATATACACTGTGTTATAAAGGCATACCTAGACTAAGGTAGTCAATACCGTATCGGTATGTATACCGGTATCAAAACATCAACGTTTCGTACCGATTTAAATACCGGCCATACTGGCCAATTTCAAGTAATATCGCCCTATACAAATTTTTTTTTTTAAGTTTTGTAATTTTGAATTTTTGTTAAAGAAAAATGGTAACTTATTTTAAGTTTTCTATTTTTTATATTGTGTTTTTTTTTAATTGATACTAAAGTTTAAAATCATAAATAATTAGTTCTGAATTGAGGAAATATTTTATGGGAAACTTTTATATTTATTATAATATATATACACACACATATATATATATATATATTTATTTATTTATAAATATAAAAAATAGTTGTAAACTCGAAACGGTACATCGGTATTGACCGGTATCTGAAATATATCGTATTGCTGACCAAACCGATATAACTTTTGGTACAGTATTGACTCCCTTAACC
Organism: Quercus glauca; assembly: GCA_023736055.1. Taxonomy (NCBI): domain Eukaryota; kingdom Viridiplantae; phylum Streptophyta; class Magnoliopsida; order Fagales; family Fagaceae; genus Quercus; species Quercus glauca. The sequence continues at coordinate 20,786,433 of CM043326.1, read as the reverse complement.
TGGCAAGCAATAAAAATTAAAAAAAAAAAAAAACCAATATTGAAAATAAAATAAATTAGTACAAAACTACAAATGAGAAATTGACCCTATGGTTTGTCGCATACCCCATTAATACTCATTATCTCTATTGTGTCTTTCCCATCACATATCAAAAAAGTAACCGAAGCATCCGTTCTCCTGCATTTCACCCACACACATCAACAAATCCAAACCATCCATTCCACGGGACCCACTTTCAATCGCAGCATAACACAAACAAAACAAACAATCAAACATACGAGTACAACATCTTGATTTTGATTCCCCGAAGCCCGCCCCAACAGCCCTAGGTCATAATTTTCAATTGATTTGACGTAGTCAATTAATCATATATATACCTATGAAATCCATGAAGAATTAAAAAAAAAATAATAATAATAATAGTTTTTTGGATATACATCACTGTAAGTATTTTTAAGAATTTATTCCCTCTTTCTTTGTGTGTGTTAAAAAATATTTAGAGTATGTTTGAATATCGTTTATTACTAAAAATATTATAACAAAATAATTTTTAAATATGTGAATAGTATCATAAAACCTAATTTTAAAGTTGTTTTTGCTAAAAAAAAATACTTGCAGGTCCTATGAACAGTACACGGGACCCACTAAAAACATTGAACGCTAAAAACTTTTAGTTTTCAGCAATATCCAAATGTGCACTTAATATTCTCAAAAAAAAAAAAAAAAAAACTGTGGATTAATTCTATATTGAAAAATGAGCGTGAGTTGAAAATGTTTAAAGAATGTGTTGTGTATCAAAGAGTTAAGTCCTTTTAGATATACACAACTGTAAATTTCTTTAAGACTTTCTTCTCTCTCCTTGTGTATGTTAAAAAATACTCAGTATCCTAAAAAAAAAAAAAATGACTATGAGAAGAAATCGGATCAGATCATGGGTGGGTTGAAATGAAAAGATGAAAAATAACAAAATATCTTTTATTTAACTTATTTTGTTATGTTTTAATAATAATGAGATAAAGATGAGAGATAAATCAAAGGGATGAAAGTGAAAATGACCATAGAAATATACCACTATTTTAGTTTTTTTTTTTTTTTTTTTTTAGAATGACCACTATTTTAGTTTGGAATGGTAATAAAATGTGTAATAAAAAAAATAAATTCTAAATATAATATATACATATAAGTTGCTTCTCAAAAAAAAAAAAACATATAAGTTTAAATTAAAAATTTTAAAAATTAAAAAAAAATATTTTCTCACTACAAACATATATGGGTAGGATTAAATATATATTATAATAATTGTTGATTAGCAAGAAAAATGTATGGCTCTTCGAAAATGTATAATTTTGGACTTCCGATGATTGTTCTATGGATACAAATTATGACCCAAATCTTGCAAATATTTTGATCCCCACAAATGATGATGTTATAGCCTCAATCCGATTAATTCTTAACAGATTAGTATTTGCAATTTGTGACAATTGTTCTTTATATTAAAATATATATATATATATATACAGTCAGATGAGGTGGAAAAATCAATCTTAGCCAATTTAAGAAAAGTCTACTTAGGATAGAGTGAAATAAAATATGGATCAAATGGGATATTTTTAGTCTAATTTTTTACGGAATTTTGATAATTCAATAATTATTACAATAAGTGACTTGCAAGACAAATAAATAATATCACTTATCTTTAAAAAAAAAAAAAAAATGTTGCAAGAAGAGAAGCAGTAAAAGACAATGCTACTCCTGCGCCGCACGTAACATTTCCCCTCAGCACCAACAAAAGTACAAACAAAAGAATTAAAAAAATAATAATAATAATAAATAATAAAAAAAAACGCACATACTGATACACATGGACACACTACTGTCACACTCTTTTGTCTTTGTTTATTTCTGAACCTATCTCAGGCTCGGTTTCTTCGGTACTGTAATCACCACACCACCGAACTCCGACGACAAAGATGTTGACGTTCATGATGATGAAGATGAACGAGGCGGCGAACGGCATCGTTTTCGAGGCGGAAGATATTCGCTTCGGTACGCCATGGTGGTTCGTCTACGCCGGAATTTCTTGCGTTCTGGTCCTCTTCGCAGGTATCATGTCGGGCCTCACTTTGGGTCTCATGTCATTGGGCCTCGTCGACCTCGAAATCCTCCAACGTAGTGGCACTGTTTCCGAGAAAAAACAGGCTGGTCTGTCCCTACCTACAACCCTTCTCTAACCAAAAAAAAAAAAAAAAACACTTCCTTTGAGCTTCATATAAATTTTATATTTGTATTTATTGATTTGTTTATGGCATGGATTAAGATTCTTTAGAGTACTCAGCTTATGCCTATGTGGGAAATGGTGTTGGTTAGTATTTCAACTGTTTAAATAGATAGCATATGCTAAAATAGTGCTGGGTAAATTTTTGTTTGGGGGATATGGTAAGGTGTCTAAAGCTCTTAGGATTTTAATATTATGGAGTTCTTAGAGTTATATCAGTATATTTTGAAATGAGTGATTTTTTAATGTTATTGATGAATTAAACTAATGTTGATTATCACAATTTTGGTATTTGTTTAAATTATTAATATTACAACAACAACAACAATAACCCATTGTTAGTGCCAAAATGTTTGGATTGGTTATGGATTCTATAAGAACTTGTGAGGGTCTAATTAAGGTCGGCCGCCGGTATTATTTTCTCCATTCTATTCTATTCTAAGTCATAGTCTATATTGACGCTGATGATGTTGGCAAATAGGATTTTGAGATGAATGGATGTTTAGACATTGTCATAAATTTAAAGGGTTATTCTATGACACCTTTTGGGAGTGGTACACACTATGATCATAATTGTTAATCTCAAGTTTTAAAATTCATAATTTTTATTTATGTTTGTGGAAGAATGGTGGAGATTAAAACACTTGAAAATATATTGTAGATTCTAATAACACAGAGGCGCCATAGAATTGTTCAAATTTAAATAGATACTGAAGTTGTGTTGGTCAATATTTGTTTAAATGATGATGACATGGATGGATGGATGGATAGGATAAAATATTAAGAACTTCAGATGATTGTTGTCCTGATAACATAGTATATATTTGGTGTTTTTTGCTAATTTTTTTATATGGGGTTTGCTGACATGTATGTAGCGGTTATTTTACCGGTGGTGCAAAAGCAGCACCAGTTGCTGGTTACTTTGCTGCTGGGTAATGCTTGTGCTATGGAGGTAATTTAAAAGTTGTTTGCTAGAGGTTAGATATATTTGGTGGGTGACACAGTTTAACCAGTTATAAAAGTTAAAACTAGGAAGGAAATGTGTTTGGTTTGTAATAAATGTGGTACTTTGGTTGTTGGGTCATTGGTAAGAGTGTAAGTGGAGTGATAAAAAATGGAATTGAGTTACATTTAATGGATATCAGCTACTTCTCCTATTCAAATCTTTGTAAAGAAAAAAGAAAAAAAGAAAAAAAAACCCAAAAATGTTAGTTGAATTAACTAAATGACAAAAAAGTGTGGAATACAATTCAATAGGCTTTTGGTGTCAGTGAAAGTTGGAAAATTATTAAGTACCACAAGAGTACAGCTGATGAAGTACTCCAAACCAATAAATGCAAACCATGTAATATAAAAATGTACTTTTTTCACATTTTATGTCATGTTTTGTATTGGGTAACTTGTTTTTATTGGTGTGGAATCCTACGTCGACTATACTCTAGGAGTACCTAATAATTACTTATCGAGATGGTTTCTCTAAATAAGATTCCAAAAGTTTCTTAATAGCTTGGGGAACTTTTTATATATATATGTTCATTTTGACGTGTGTAAGTATAATTTACCATGTTTGGAAATATTGGACTTGTGTAGGTTTGAACTCATATGTAATAACCATGAAGGTTTCACGTGTGATTGACTATTGTTGATGTTTTGCATGTAAAAATGTTTAAATGGTTTGTGCCTTGTGCTTGGTTTTGATTTTGCAGGCCCTTCCTATATATCTGGATAAAATTTTTCATCCCTTTGTTGCCGTTTTGCTGTCTGTAACTTTTGTTCTGGCTTTTGGAGAGGTAATGGTGTATTTCTAATTAATTGGTGATGCTTCAAGTTGCAAATACTATAGCCTCAACTGGCAGTGGCTTATGACTTACCATATTGGGTCAGATTATTCCACAAGCCATATGCTCAAGATATGGACTCGCAGTTGGTGCAAACTTAGTGTGGCTTGTGCGTATTCTGATGATCATCTGTTATCCAATTGCTTACCCAATTGGAAAGGTAATGTTTTAGAGTGAACAGATGAATTTAATTTTCTCATGAGAAACTTCTACATCATATGACTATAGATCCCTAGGGAAAGCATCTTGGGATCATTGTAATCATAATGAAGATCACCATGGTTATTTTTGTTTCTGTTATCTGGTAACATACTATAATTTGCTGCATAATTTTTTTTGGTGTCCTAAGACATTTAATTTTTTTGCATTAGGAAATATATGGCTGTTTTCAGGTTATAGAGTTACAGATTATAAAATGTTTCCTGATCTGGACAACTTCTTCTTTAAAAAATAAAATATCACGATTAGGAGATGTTTCACTTCTAGATATTGCTATAGCAACCTTTTGAGTTGAATAATGAATTCATTGCCTGTTTTCTCAACAACTCAATCATGTTTGGTCATTTGTGAATAAGTTTGTAGTTGGTGGTTTTCAGGATGATGTTGAGATCCAAGCAAGTAGAAGTTTGCAGGTGGAATTATGCTTTATAGACCAAAAGGGGCTATTGTGAACTTGAACTTAATATGTTTTTTGCTGTACTACATGAGTTTTTGGTGAGCCATTAGAGATGTGGGAACCATCAATGGTAATGCCTTGTCAAGTGGATGGAATCAAAGATAGCCCTCACGATTATGCTTCTCTTCTTGCAACAGTCTGAGGTCATTTAACTTGAGAAGATGTCAAAAAATAGGGCAGCTGCTCTGATATATATGTATTTAGACATCATTAAGCAGTTAATGGATGGCATTTAGTGGACATAAAGTCTGAGATAATCATTGGTCTTGCCTAGAAGGATGCATATGTGGCAAAGAACTAAAACTGAAATATAATTTGGACTTGTTCATTTTAAAATTTTTATCAAATGTAAAAACATGAGCATATGAGAGTCCACAAGGAAGCTTAAATTAAGGGTTTCAGATGCTAATTGATATTTACAACATTGCATGCTTGTGGTTGGACCAATTCTGGGGTAAGGCCACTGGACCATGACACGTGAATGCTTTTTTTCTTTGCAGACACAAAAAGCATTCAGGTGTTATGGTCCCCCTATTGTTTTCATACTTTTCCAACTAGGCGGTGCTTGAGATTGGCTAGTTTCATAATTGACTTAAAACTTTTATTTCACCAAGTGCTCTGAATTTTTGAGCATATATTAAAGTTCAAAGTGGTTTCAGGTTCTGGATGCTGTACTTGGACATAATGATGCGCTGTTTAGACGAGCTCAATTGAAAGCCCTTGTCTCTATCCATGGCCAGGAGGTAACCTGCTCATATTGGAAGTCTCTATTTTTTGGTATTAATATTCCTTATTGGACAAGAAGTGCTAAGATGATTCAACTAACATACAGGAAAACATGATATAACCAGCTCATAAGTTTGTATGTAAATTTTGTGAAGCAGTGCAGAAATTGCTAGAACTAGGATTTTAATTCTCTTGGTTTTTGTCTTGACTTTCTGTTTCTTAATTTTAGGCTGGTAAGGGGGGTGAACTCACACATGATGAGACAACAATTATCAGTGGAGCACTGGATTTGACTGAAAAGGTAATTGTTGCTATAAAAATATATTTATTTATTAAAGACTTCAAATGTTTTCTCTACTTGTACTTGATATTTAGATGTAGCAAAAAATTCCAATGGCCATCTAATTTTTCTGAAGGTGAAATATTGTGGCCTCTGACTTGGACACCTACTTTGTTCAAAGACAAAACTTCATATTATCAGTCATATGGTTTTTTTTGGGTCAACACATAATCTTAGTTTTACCTGCTTAGTTGTTGGTATTTCTTAAAAAAAAATATATATACATAATGCTCATTCTGCTCCAAAAAGGTTTTAGTTTGTCGACAAGCCACACTTATATTATCATCCATATTGTTCTTTCTTGGTCAATGTGTAATCTTAGTTTTACCTGTTGAGTTATCGGTATTTCTTCAAAAAAATTCTGATGCTCCTGCTTCAGAAAAAAAATAATTATTTTGACTAAAATTCCAGGCAAGTTCCTGTTATCAATTTGAGTTAACTTTAAAATCTTTATGTTTTTATTACTTTGCCTTTGTTTTATAAAATGATCATAATTCTGAAGTTCCTTTTGATACACAGACTGCAAAGGAGGCTATGACACCCATCGAATCAACATTTTCCTTGGATGTCAATTCAAAATTGGACTGGTCAGTTTGGCTTCAGCCTGACTTTCTCTAAACTTCCTGTTCATTTTGCTTGTGGTTATGGCAATGAGCTGGTGACAGAAGCTCTAACTTCCTTCTATTTTGCTTCTGAATGGGCATTTAATTGTTGGGAGCTATTGTTGCCCAAAAAGGAGTTGAGTGAGCTATTAATTAAGCATATCATAATGGTCAGCATGTACAACCATGTGTACCATATTTATATTATCTAGAATTGGAGTAGGTTGTTTAGGCAATTAGGCAATGAGGACAAGATGTGAAACAATGATAATGGGAGCTACAGTTAAGGTGTAAGAACCTTGTCCCCTAGTCTGGATGACATTTCCTGGATGCTTATTTTTGCCAATGCTGCTCTTTTAAATAGAACATAAAAGAAAAAGAGATGGGCTTCTAGTTCTAGGACCATTTGCCGGTGAACAAGATGAGCATAACTCTTCTGTTCTGTTCCTTATTATTCAGGGATATTTTTTGCCTTAAATTTTAAATATATACTTATAGATCAGAAATAGACTAATAAAAGATGTTTGTCAACTTTTTTAAGCAGGGAAGCAATTGGAAAAATTCTTGCACGAGGTCATAGTCGTGTCCCTGTCTATTCTGGAAATCCCAAAAACATTATCGGTCTCTTACTGGTAATGGCATGTCCTTCATCTTTTTTTCTCCTTTTATCTCCTACCTTTTAAAATGTGAAAATTGGATTTCCTGTTATTGGTACTGAACTGATTTTTGAATTGTTATTACGTTTGGTAAATATTTGTGGGATTAAGGTGAAAAGTCTTCTCACAGTACGAGCAGAAACAGAAACTCCAGTCAGTGCTGTTTCCATTCGGAGAATTCCTAGGTGTGGCCTTTTCTCCTCAGTATCTCTTATTTCCATTCCTTTCTGGGCAAAATATGAATTCTCATGCATTGATGTCCCAGGGTTCCATCAGACATGCCTTTGTATGATATCCTCAATGAGTTTCAGAAAGGAAGCAGTCATATGGCAGCTGTTGTGAAGGTTAAAGGAAAGAGCAAGAACCCTCGGCCCGAAGGGGAGAAATTTGAGGAAGAAAAAGTAGCTAATGGGAATTCTCAAGTAACTGTCCCCTTCCTAACCAACCGTGATGATAAATCAGAAAGTGTTGTCGTTGACATTGAGAAACCTCCAAGGCCTATTACAAACAAGCAAAATGGTCATAAAAATGGTGCTGTCACAAGCAGCTTGCTATCTTTGTCTGAGGATATTGAAGATGGGGAAGTCATTGGTATCATCACCCTGGAGGATGTTTTTGAAGAGCTTCTGCAAGTAAGTCTCTATTTCCACCATTACTTATATCTGGAGTTCTCTGTTGATTTGCCTGACCTTTGGCTGAGTAGCAGCAGTCCAGACTCACAAAAAAATGTACTTTTGAATGCTTGTACCAACCGATCCAATCTTCTAATTAAAATATAAATCCTCAAGTGGATTGGTCCAATTTGATTTTGTACACTTCAAAAGAAGTGCCCATATTATTTCAATTTGCACAGGAATTTTTTTTTTGGATACATTTTAAGTGGGAGAAGGATTCGACCCATGGATATCTATGTGGGAAAGACCAAGAAATGCCCTTTGATCAAAAGGCTATTTTGTTAAATTTGCTCATAATTTATCCATAACTTATGGGAATCTTTTTTTTCCCCCTCCCCTTCCTAAATGCAGGAGGAAATTGTAGATGAGACAGATGTGTATGTTGATGTACATAAAAGGTATGATGTCATCTGATTTTGCTGGGTTTTAGTATTTGCAGTCAGTTATAATTCACTAAATGAATGTGAAATGCATGATGTCTTTTGCAGGATACGTGTGGCTGCTGCGGCAGCTGCAGCTGCTTCGTCTTTTACACGCCCTCCATCATATCGGAGGCTGACTGGTCAAAAGCCTGCAGTGAGTAAACCTCACTTATCTGTTAATTGTACATTTTTATGACTCTTGATTTAATCACTAGCATGGGAATATAAACTAGAACCTGAAAGTAGAGGTGAGATTTGGACATAAAAAGGTAGGGCAATGAATATCCTATTTGATGTGTTCTGTCTTCATGGAACACTTTTTATTTATTAATTTTTGGATAAGATTCATGGAGCACTTATTTTTAGCCATATCTTACGTGAATTATTCTATTTGATATCTATAGCCAAGCCCAAAATGATTCTAAACTGCCTTACGAGTACAAAGGCTTGGTTCATAATCTGAAACTTAAATGATTTATCAGATTACATGCTGGATATTTTTCAGGGAGGTCAAAGTAAGCAAGGACAAGCCCCGAAGAAGTTTGGGGAGGATGATTCAAATCCAATGAAGTTTTCAGAGAGTCCAAAGGAACCTCTTCTGGGAAACAAGAGATAGTTTGAGAATTTTGCTTGCAACAAACGGCCTTCGAAGTTGGAGGTTATTGTTTCTGTATTACACCAACCAATGTAGTTTGCAAATATGTATAGATTTTAGGTTTTGTTTTTTGGGGTGTGTGTGTTTCATGTGTGATATATGTCACATACTGAAATAGTTTTGTTTGTATGTGAAATTTTGGTCTTGATAAATTGGCAGGCTTTACAAGGTTACGGCAAAGGGCCGTTGTGGTAGGACAATCATCATGGACAGAAGAAAGGGTTGTTCCTTTCTACTATGCTATTCAACTTATTTCCAGATGCTATCTAAATGAAACAGAACTTTTTGATTTTCTTAACATTGGGATGTAAAAGACTCTGGAAGTTTCTCTTTCAGAAATGCTACTAACCCGTGAGATAAACAAGCTTGACTTAGGACGTGCATCTTGACTCTCTCTCTCTCTCTCTTTCATGATGCAAGAATAGCTTTAGTGGGTTGCTGTTTTCAAACATGTGGAAATTGAAATATGATATCTTGTGATCAAGGAATAATTATGTCATGCATTATGGGTCCATTGTTGTGAAAGAGATTATGCATATGTTGAACAAAAGACAAGTTATAATACTATTAATGAAAGTGATTGATATTACTCCAGGCTTCTTTTCTTTTCTTTTCTTTTTTTTTATTTATACTCCGGGCTGTTTTGGTTGTTCCCGGGAGCTGATGAATGTACATTTTTACTTGGAAAACACCTTCGAACTTGGAAGTTGAAACTCTTTTAAGTCTTAAGCAATGAAATTTCTTTGGCAATGTCGCTTCCAAGCCACTTAGATTAATGAAGGCTTAAATTAGGATGCCTGTTCTTGGAAAATCCTTGTAAGCTTTTAAGATTTAAAAAAAAAAAAAAAAGTGCTATGTCCACAATATTTTCACAATAAATTATAGATATTTAATTGTTATTGGTTCAAATCTGATCCTACCACTGAGATTACTTTTTTACCCCAATAATAACAACCGGTAACAACCCACCACGTAGTATTTGTTGTGAAAATATTGTGAACATAACATTTCTTTATAAAAAAAGGTTCATGCTTGAAAGGGGGAGATGGGAGGATTTTTTTTTGGGAAGGTGAGAGAGCTAAGAGATTAACAAAAAAGAGAAGAGAAGATGGAAAGGGTTGTGGAAAATTATACTAAATCTTCTTTAAAATTTGTTTAGAGAAGATCAAATTTTATATAGTATTGAATCACTTTATCTAGAATTGTAAAACTTAAATTCAGTTTTTAAGGTGTATTATTTAAAATGTAGTACAAAAATAGAGATGAATGCTATCGTTTCCCCCTACCCCCTAAAAGATACTTTATATTATTAATTGGTAATATTTGAGTTGTTGCAATTCAATTGATAACTATTGTTATTGAGAGTCTTGTAACTCAACTAGTTGATAATTTGACATCTCATAGTATTTCGATGACATTTAGGGTTTAAATTTCTCATTCTTGATGTAACTATCAAATTATAAAATAAAAATAAAAATAAAAATAAAAAAGAAGAAGAAGAAGAAGAAGAAGAAGATAACTGATGTTAAATTTCTTGGTTAGATTAGTGTAAATTTGAATGCATATCCACTTGGTTAAAAAGGATTTACTCTTTCTAAAAAGAAAAAACAAAAAGGGAAGAATTTTTTTAAAAAAAAAATGTAGAGCACGTGTGCACCTGTCCTCAGCCCATGAATGTCCAATTCTTTCCATACCCTCTAAAAGATACTTTATATTACTAATTGGTAATATTTGAGTCGTTGCAATTCAATTGATAACTAATATTATCAAGAGTCTTGTAACTCAACTAGTTGACAATTTGACATCTCATAGTATTTCAATGACATTTAGAGTTTAAATCTCTCATTCCTGATGTAACTATCAAATTTAAAAAAAAAAGAAAAAAGAAAAAAAGAAGAAGATAACTGATGTTAAATTTCTTGGTTAGATTAGTGTAAATTTGAATGCATATCCACTTGGTTAAAAAGGATTTATTCTTTCTAAAAAGAAAAAACAAAAAGGGAAGAATTTTTTAAAAAAAAAATGTAGAGCATGTGTGCACCTGTCCTCAGCCCATGGATGTCCAATTCTTTCCATGCCAAAATAACCTCTTTTTTTTTTTTTTTTTTTTTTTTTTTTTTTTTTTGTGGTAATAAAAAGATGTTTAAGGGGGATAGTGACATTCCTTAACCGCCCTCAACAAAACCTCATTTTCATAAAGTATATGGGGCACATCACTTCTCAAGTCTCAGCCATAAGTCTACTCTCAGTCGTTCCTCATAATAAAAAATAAAAAATAAAAAAAAAAGAAGAAGAAGAAGAAGAAAGGAGTCTACTCAGTCATGGTGCCTACTCTCACAAATCATTAAAGTGATAAGTTAGAACTTATCACTAACACATACCAACTACAATAGTCTATATCAACGATCACGAAAAAATTGTTTAAAATTTTGTGAAACTGAAATCTCCTTTTTTTTTACCCTAGTAATTTTTTTTTTTTTTTGATATTATTACCCCCAGTAAATGTTGACTTACATTTTTATATTTTTTAAGATAGAACACTTAGAGCATTTTTATTCTATATTTTCAAACTATTCTATTTTTTCATCCCAAAAAGTCACTTTATCAATTATACAATACTATTTTACAATACGCTCAGCATCCCAACTTTTATTTTACTATACTACACATTAAAATAATATAAAAATATTTTCCACTTTGTTCTCTGATCTCTATTTCTCTTACTCTCTCAACCACCCACCACCACCACCACCACCACCACCATTGTCCAGCTTCTCAGTCACACCACCACCTCCACTGAGCAAAATCTAGCCAAAATCCATAGCAAAATCAAAATCCAAAATCCAAAATCAAAACCAAAAACCCACCACCGCCAGAAACCCACGTCACCGCATCACCTAACCCACACCCACATCAGTTAAAACCTACTCACCGATCTCCACCTGACCCACGCCCACTCGCCAATCTCCACTGCCAGAAACCACAAAAAATACCCAGAAAAATACGTTAAAGACTGTCATGCCGATCTCGCGCCAAAATCCACCTAAATCACGCCGATCATGCCACAAAAAAAAAAAAAAAAACCCAAAAAACAGCAAGTTGAGAACGGCGATCACATTGATCCACCTAAAGATTATCACACCAATCTCAGACCATGCTTTGGCCAACAGCGAGTTAGAGAGTGAGAGAGGGTAGATGAGAAAACGATGAAGAAAGAGAGAGTTGAAAAAGATAGAGAGCATCTTAGCCCAGAAAAAGAGAAGACAGATGAAAGAGAGAATAAAAGTGATTAAAAAAGAAATATAATAGTTCTACAGTGTTATCCTACATTTAGGATGGTACTGTAGCAGCATGGTAAAATTTTTTACTATTAGCATCATTTAGCGGTTTGAATGGAACATCATTTTAAAGGGTGTATGATAAATCAAACCTACATTTCCCATTAGGCAGTCCCAGTGGGAATGCACTTATACATTTACTAATCACATCCTGCAAGTTGTGATAATGACAAAAAGCGCAGAAGAAAAAGCCTCGAAATAAAGGAAGAAAAAGAAACCACTATGAAGCTTCCAAGTCATCTCTCTCTGACCCCACCCATAAAGTACTATGATGTATGAACCTCCACAATGCAATTGCAATGCCCTTTCTTATTTGTAAGAGTATGGAAACATCAACTTTCACACCCAAATTTTTATCATGCTTTGGATTAAATCTATTTACACAATTTTAATCATAACTCGCTTATATGGCTTGTTGTTAGCAGTTAAAAAAATGGTGAGTCTATAATTTCACCACTTACAAGTTGCCACATAGATAATTTATGACAAAATTGTGAAAATAGTTATGAACTTTATGGTAATCAACTTACTCCCATGCTTATGTGTCAACTCATGATTAAATTTTAACACTTTTTTTTATGGGTCCACCACATATATTTGAAGATACAATACTGATATCCAATTAGGTGAGGCTTAGATCTAGTACATCCTCCGCACTGGACCCATGCCTCATTCTACCTAATTAAGAGTTGACACACAAGCTGAACAGAAGAATTGGGGTGTGAGAATAGAGTAAATCTACTATCACAATAATTTTCACAACTTATCTAAGTGTTTATCTAAATGGCAAGTTATAAATAGTGAGAATAAAATAATAAGATCATGTAATTTGATGGTTCCACTCTTTACAACTTGTCAATTTTGCGAGGAATAAGCGCATGACTAACGTTACTCTAGAAAACCCCAATATATATAGAGATTGCTTAGCTCCATAGGTCTCCTCGTTTACCTTTCCCCAAATCCCAATTCCCTCACACTGAATAAATAGTAATCCCAACACTCCAAAATTCCAAATACCCTATTCTTTTCAATTTCTGTGTGTGTGTGAGATATACGCGGTGGGAAAAACAAGGTCAGTGCTTCTCTCTCTCTCTCTCTCTCTGATTTACAACAGCAGAGAAGCATAGATGAATAAAGAAGAGAATTTGAGGAAACAAAAAGGTTTCAACTTTCATTCTTTTTTTCCTTTTCCTTCACTTCTAAAACCCTAAAATTCTTTGCTTTTCCTTTTTTTCTAGGCATCCAAACAGACCATTGTGTGTTTTTATTAAAAAAGATTTCTTTTTTATTGTTTCTGCTAACGTTTTCGCACCAAAATTAGTTATAAAAGAACTGAATTTTAAAATTATTATTTTTTCTTTAGTATAAAATTTAGTCGATTATCTCTATAATCAGTAATTATAGTGCAGAAAAAAGTAAAATGATTGTAGCTTTTTTGTTTTTGGTTTCAATTTATGTGCAGATAACAAGTTGTTGGAGATGGGTTTCAAGTCAGTTTACAAATGCTTACAGGAGATATTTCCAAAGGTATTAAATTTCACTTTATTGAAGCATTGGGTATCTTAATTTAAGGTTCAACTGAGTTTGCTACTTGTTATTTATGTTTGCTGTTTGATAGTTTTATGCACTCTTTTTATGTGTTTTTATTAAAGTGTTTAATGTTTTTTTAATGAGAATTTATATGTTGGATTCATTTTGTAGTTTATTCACAAACCATTGTCTATATATTGTTGAGAATTGTGAATTTTATGTGAATCAGAAATTTTTTTTTTCAAAGTTTTATCGTGAATCTTGGATCCATGATCTTGTCCTCTACTTTGGTAAATTTATGGGAATAATATTGTGTTTTATTAGCTACTTTGTTTTTGTAATTAGTGAAAATTAGTTTTGTAAAATGCTTGCTTTTAGAATTGGTGTTGAATTTTGTTATTTTTCTTTTAATTGACTTGAAGCTTAAAGTTTTAAGAATTAATATTTGAGTATGAAAACCTTTGCAATTGTTGTTCACGTGGTGTTTTTTATGATCAACACTTTACTCCCTACGGTTATTCTGAATATTTTCCTGTCTAATCCAATTCAACAACTTTTTTATTTATTTTTTAAAAAATTTAAAGTCTGACTGAAGACATTTTATGGATCTCATTCTGCCTAGGTTGATTCTCGCTTGCTGAGGGCTGTAGCTATTGAAAATTCCAAGGATGCTGATCAAGCTGTGGATGTTGTTCTTAAGGAGATAATCCCTTATTTGTCCAGTCAGTTTGGTGGTCCTGTTAATCCTCATGAAGATTTTTTGACTAGTGTTAGTCCTCCTGAGGATAATGAAGGTATTCTCAATTTTTATTGAAAACCTTCTGCCACTGTAATTTATTGAATTCTGATTCAGTTAGTTGCTGCAATTGCTCTATTGTCCACAATTTTTAGTTCATCTTGTTTTACATCTGCCATAGCTTGCAGCTACTTGTTTGTTAAAAACTTTTCTTTCCTTTTTTGTTTTTGCATGTATTAAAAGGGCTGCCATTACATTGGGTGAATTGATTTGAGTCGCTTATTTATAATATATTATATGCTGAATGTGCAGTTGAATCTGAGGACCAGGTTGTCTTGTTGAGACAGCAGCAGCGGATAGTTGACAAAGCAGATGTGGGGCCGTCTTCAGAACTACGTTCAATTGCTAGTGATGATGCCAAGGTAACTGAGGATATAGGTGGGGCACTTCATGTGGGCTCAACACCTCTGGTTGAAGTGCAGAATGATTCTATGGATTTAGATTTCTATGATGCAAATGATGGTAATGATCAATCATGTGGCAATACTGAGAATGAGGAAGTGATTTTAATTGGGATGACTCACGAAAACAGTGCCAAAGTGGGGTTGAATGAGATGGTCCATGCCACATCAAGTGCTTTGTTGGATGAAGGAAACAATGACCAGAAACAATGTTGTGAAAATACTGACAGTGATGAACTGATTACTTGGGGAGCTTGGAAAGAAAATTATATCAAAGTTGGGTCAGAGCAGACCCACCCTGGCATTACAACTGCTTTGATAAATGAAAAAGATGGTGTCAGAGGTCTTGACGTTCCTGTGGCTGATGACTTGGATATGGTTATTTGTCTAAAAAGTGACGAAGAAGAATCATGTTTAGATAGCACTAAGGTGACGATGCCTATGGCTCAGCTCTTTACTTCATCTGTTGAAGAACGTGCATCGGTTTCTTCAGAATGTGTTCAGTCAGAATTTGGTTCTGAACCTTCTATTACTGAGTGCCAGGCACAAGTGTCCAGTGGTTCTGCTGATGTTACTTCCAAGCAAGACTATTTTGTTGGTGACATGAGTGATATTGAGGATGAGCCTACAACTGGCGATGTTGTTACCCGATCTGGCCAAGTATGTAATCTTGATCTTCTTGAAGAGATCATTGAAGATGCCAAAAATAACAAGGTACTACCATTAGATTTACTACTTCTAAGCTTTTGAAGTTTAAACAAGGATCAACGCCTTTGAATTAACTGGAATTTCAGCTGTATTGTTTGTCAATAGCATCTTGTTGTATCTAATTCTTGTTAAAATTGATTCACTAAATGGTAGCTTGTTAATGATGCTTCCTAATACTTTTTTCATGCTCAGTGCGTGTTTTTCATGTGAAGCTTGCCACTTAGCACTTGTATTGATTAATCTGTTTTTCATATATGATGTTTGCTCTTTTCAGTTTTGTGATATCATTCATAGCCTCGTTGCCTTTATGCATAAGTAGTTGGAGAGTCCTGTGAATTTTCTTTCTCCCAATTGGGCAGATGATCATTGTGCCCTGCATATGTTTATGTTCCAATCAGTCTTTTTGTCTAGTTGAATTCAAATTCTTTGAGATGATGAAGATACTTAATGTTGCAGCGCCTTGCCTTTTGGTATTTGTATGCAAACCTTAACTGGTGCAAATTGTAAACTGGATTATGGCTCATTTGTCCTTTGGTACTTCGAGAATTGAGGAAGGTCTTTAGTTAGAGATACAGACACAGGTTTGATGATAAAGCAAATAAAGAATGAAAGGAAGACGACATGAATATATATATTTAGTTAGAGTTTCTCCTGTATGTCTTCAACTTCAGGGGGTACTTTTTATTTGTTGGATAAAATTTTGTGCACAATTGTTTTATTCACTTTGATGATTTCTCCACAACAAAATGAGAGAACACTATTTTTTTCTCCATTTGATAGGTCTGGTTTCTTTTTTTTTTGGGGGGGGGGGGTTAAATTTAGGAGAAATGGTATGGCAATATGAAATCAGAATGATGAATATGGAATTATGCATAATGATTGATGACTTGTGTCTGCTTTTGACAAAGTTAACGCTTCTTGTTTGTGATCATTCATAATGTTTAAAACAGTCACGGTTTTGGTTTTAATTTAGGAGAAATGGTATTGCAATAGGAAATCAGAATGATGAATATGGAATTATGCATAATATGACTGATGACTTGCATCTGCTTTTGACAAAGTTAATGCTCCTTGTTTGTGATCTTTCATCATGTTTAAAAAAGTCACAGTTTTGGGTGGTTTTATGCTTGACATAGGCTCATTTCATTCCATAATTAGCTCTATTAACCGCATGCAGATTTTTTTTATTAAGATTTAAATTTTCTTGCCTGTTGCCCCCTTGTATGTTTGAAGGTTACTAATGACTTATCAATGGTGCAGAAAACCTTGTTTTCAGCTATGGAGAGAGTTATCAACATGATGAGAGAAGTGGAACTTCAGGAGAAAGCTGCCGAAGAAGCCAAACAGGAAGCTTCCAGAGGTGGACTGAATATTCTGGTCGAGGTGGAGGATCTGAAACAGACGTTGGTGCATGCAAAGGAAGCAAATAACATGGTTGTAATATACCCAATGAATATTCTATTTAGATCCACTAAATTTTATTTTATTTACAAATCAGTTTTTTAGTTAATAAGGATAAGAGCTGAGCCCTATGTCTTAACCTCTGTAGCATGCGGGAGAAGTGTATGGAGAGAAGTCGATTTTAGCGACTGAAGTGAGGGAACTTCAATCTCGTGTACTCAGCTTGGCTGATGAAAGGGACAAATCCCTTGCAATTCTCAATGAGGTATTTAACATTTTGTTACATCTAAGCTGGAGGCTTTTGCAATGCGCGCTTTAAACTATAAATATTCTGCAATCAACAACTTATTTTGCAATTAATTTTCCTACTAATTTGTTAGGCTTTCATTTGGATGGTGGGGAACATTGTAAGTTTATCTCGAATAAGGGCGTCAATTGTAGGATTTCAAAGTTTGTGGTGTACATTGTAAATGTTACCATAGTACCGTCTACACTTTACAGTAGTTTGTTGTAACTTGTAATAAACCTATAACTAAATACAGTGGCTTTCATATTAATCCACTTTGCTAGAGGTTTCTTCTTAAAATCAGCAACGGCCAAGAAATGCAAGAAAATGTTATTTTGGTTTGCACCCTTAACTTAAACTCTGCATAATTGGATTTTGGTTTGAGCTCTTTAGACAAAGGTTCCTATAAAAAAAATGTATAGATGCTGTCAACAACATTATTCTTTGATGATGATAGTTATATGTCAAATTATATGAAGTTGCAAAAAGGGTGTAATCAATATTTGAATATTTTTTTAATTTGGATTCATTATTACCCCCTTCAGATGCACCAAAGCCTAGAAGCACGATTATCTATCGCAGAAGAGATGAGGAAAGCAGCTGAGCAGGAAAGGCTAGATAAAGAAAAATCTGCACGAAAAGCTCTTGCCGAACAAAATGCTATAATGGAGAAGGTGCTTCAGGAGTCGAAGATACTAAAAGAGGAGGCAGAGGAGAATTCAAAGGTAGCAATCGATTTGACTCACCATGGACCTCTTCAATGAAAAAGAAATGACTACAATTTTTGACCTAATCAAATTTGTGCTTATTGCAGTTGCGGGAGTTTCTAATAGACCGTGGTCACATTGTTGATATGTTGCAGTAAGTTTCTTTATTTCTTTTAAATGAAGTTTTGATTGGTACTTCACTGTTAAGACAAACAATAGAGGTCCTCCACTGTCTTTTAAAGTGATTGATGTGCTAACCTTTTGAAACATTAATACCCTCTCCCTCCTCCAAACTCCCAATGCTGCATGTGTGCGTGCACACAAACACACAACACAACTGTTATAGTTAAGCATTCATGGGAAGTTTTTAGAAAAAATATTCGGTTTGAGGTTGGGGTGGTTGATAGAGTGAAGCTTTGGACAGATCAATGGTGTGGGGATTCTCCACTTCAATTGACATTTCCGGTTGTGTTTGGGATTGCCTCCAATAAAGGGGCATTAGTGGCCTCTTCTCTTGAACGATTGGGGATAGAGGAACGGAGAAGCTGGGATGTTCGTTTCATTCGGAGACCAAATGATTGCGAAATGGGTGGTGTGGATGCATTTCTTCGTACTTTGGGCTCTAATTTACCTCTAACTGAGAATGGATATCGTATGCGATGGAAGTTGTCAAAAAATGGGGATTTTGATATTTGATTGTTTTATAATAAGTTAAGAGGACCCTTGCTCATTATATTTCCTTGGAAAGGTGTTTGGAAGGTTAAGGTCTCTTGGCGTGTTTCTTTCTTTGTGTGGACTGCTGTTTGGGATAAAATCCTTACAGGTGACAATTTGAGGGAGGGATGGACTTTGTTGACTGGTGTATTATATGTCATTGTAATGGGGAGACGGTGGATCATTTGCTACTGCATTGTGGTAAGGCTTACCGGTTGTGGAGTTTGGTGTTTAGTTCTTTTGGGATTTCTTGGGTCTTGCTAAGATCAGTTGCGGATACTCTCTTTCATTGGTGGAATTGGCCTGGAAAGCATTCATCTAGCATTTGGAATTTAGCTCTGCTGTGCTTAATGTGGTGTTTGTGGAGGGAGCAAAATTGGAAGACGCTTGAGGACATGGAAAGTTCCGATGATCAGTTATTGGCTACTTTCAGTGGCTCCCTTTTTGATTGGTCTAGGGCTTGGGGACTCACCACTAGTGATTCTCTCCCTATGTTCATTAGCTCCCTTCTTTGTAATTAGTATTTTTTCTTTCTGTTTTTTTATCATCTTTTTTTGTACTTTTTACCTTTGCCTTATGATTTTAGCATGAGGTAGTTTCTTTGAATATACATCTTTTTACTTATCAAAAAAAAAATTTAAAAAAGTCAAAACCAATAGAAACTTTATCAGTTGTCCAAATTTACTACTGTATAACATGACTGATGCCACCACTACAACTTTTTGCACATTCTGTATGCCACTTAGTTCTTGGCAGAGTTTGGTCAAAGAAATTAAATCAACATTCTTTAAAAATAAATTTAGTGTTTTCTTTGCTTCTCTGTTTTTACTTATCAAAAAAAAAAAAAAAAAAAAATTTCTTTTATCATTTTGCATCTCACTCAACAACCACCACCAAGCCTTAGACGCAAATATTTGGGGATCCTGAACAGACTACTTAGGATGATCACATGCCTTCTTTTCCACTATTCAATTCTATTTGAATTCATTTTGCATGTTATCATGTATATATATTCTGGCCATAAACTTTTTTACCCCAAATTTTTTTGAACTTTATTTTAAATTTGGTATCTGCTTTAGGTGAACCCTACATAAAAAATAAAAAAGGTAGAAATTATTTTGTAGTTTATTTTTCCAGGTTCTGTTCCGTTGGTACATGTATACATATGTATGTATGTCATTGTTTTTGTTGACCTTGGAAGGATTCAGGTAATGAAGTGTTGTCATTTTATCATTGTGCAGAGGAGAAATTTCTGTTATTTGTCAGGATGTGAGTCTACTGAAAGAGAAGTTTGACGACCGTGTTCCATTAAGCAAATCTGTTTCCTCAAGCCAGACTAGTTGCATCTTAGCTGCTTCTGGCACATCTGTGAAAAGCATGGTATCTGGTCTGGTTCCTGAGGGCACTTTAGCTTCTTCAGACTCATCTGTTAAAAGCATGGAATCTGATATGGTTTCTGAGCACAGTTTAGCTTCTTCAGGTTCATCCCTTAAAAGCGAGGCACCTGTTAAAGTTACTGAGCAAGGGAAGTCATCTGAGACGCCAAAGAGGACAAGCCCAACACCCTCTGTCGACAGCCTATCACCAAAAAGTAGACGTGAAGAGGACGGAACCAAAGCTGATCACCAAGCACTTTTGGATGATGGGTGGGATTTTTTTGACAAAGATGCAGAATTCGACATCTGAGGTGCATATATTGTGAATATGGCAGAATAAAATTCATAGGAGTCCTTTTTATGAGTCTTGTAGTGGTCAGCTGTCTACCTTTTTTTCATTTCATTTGCTAGTTACGATTCTAATATTAGCACCGCGGGTTCTATACATTATGATATATGGTAAACTGGATGCTGATTACTATCTCCAGATTCTATTTTGTACAGTGCATATCTTGAACAATAATTGGAGAATTCTATGCAGAATCCGTATGCAAGGTTTTTTTTTTTTTTTTAATAATATGAGCCATACATGTATGTTAAGATCTTTAGAATTTTATTGACACTAGGAATTGATTGGAAACTATGCATACACAGTAAAGTTGTTTTGGTAGTAAGGGGGGACTGATAGCTAATGGTCCAGCAAAAAATCTAAAAAAAATCTAAGCGTGTTATAATATTTAAGATTTTTCATGACCCATGTCTTGGTTTTTAAGCTTTCCCAAATTTCTGTACGTGATATCTGGCTTTTTAACATATAGTGTTGGAACATCCTACAAAAGTTCCAGCTGTCAAAACCAGTGTTTATATTCCTCCAGCACTAGATATTATCTTCACCTTCACTTTTTTTACAGTACAGTAACTCTTAGCATGTTTTGTCTCATTTGGACTAGCATTTTCTAATGTATAATTTACCTTGGTCCTGCTTCCATAGATTCCTGATCTCTGCGAAGTGAAAATTACGTTTGATTGTATATTTTTAGGAAAGTCAGGCCTGTTTAATCCAGATGGGATTTATTAGACAAAGAAATTCATTTGCAGGACCAAGTTTGATGCCGATACCCTCTCTACCTAATCATTTATTAATCTTTGAGTGAGGCATAGGGTGGGAGTTTCTTGCTTATCAGCTTAGTCCCTGCTTAAAACCTGATTTGGCCAAGTTGATAAAATAATTCATCCCAACTAAACAAATTGCTGAGTCCCAAAAGAGAGAGGAGCTATCTCATATATCCGGTGTGAACCTCTTATGTATGTGGGAATTACGTTACATACGCCTGTTATCTAAGGTAAATATTTATATAAAAAAGGACCAAAAAAAAAAAAAAGTTTCTTGCATGAGTCAAAGGCTTTACTTATGACATTAAAAATTATTTAAACTTGGATAGGAACCTTGTAATAAAAATTATCTCATATATCAAATATATGTCTCATCTGTTACATAGTATGTGGGCTTTATTGTCGTGTGAAACTCACACTGTAAAATAGAAGATGCATATATACTATGCATATACATTCTTTGAACCATGACAAACTGAACCACAACGTTTATCGTGTCAATTGGTGCTACGGCTTCTTAGAAGTAAAACTTTGATTTGACCTGTTTTAGGCAACAACAGAGTTGAATGCATACTTGGTTGTTATGTCATACATCCATTGATGGTTAAGAGATAGCTGGAGTCTGCAGAGGTAATTGCCCCAAGGATGAGATGTGTCACCACTCACCAGATTAAGTTTTATCTTTAGAGAGTGAAGGGCCCAGCAAGTTGAAAAACAGTAGCTATGAGAGATATATACACGCTAGCAAAACATAACTTAAACATGTAGCTAATTCAGCTTTCTTCCTATGGTACTTGTCTTTTATACATCCACTGGACATTCCCAGTTTGATCTGATTTTTGTCTCTTATAACCAAAACTACATCAAATCCTGCTTTACTCAATGCTAATTAAACTCCCACAAGGCCACAGCTCCCAGGTATACGAGCTTCCACCTAGTCAGTTAGGCAAAGACTAATTGAAGGCCAAGCTTCAAATGGAGCTCTAACTGCTCTCCAAGAGCTTAGTCATGCCAACATAGGAGAATCACTGTACATCTCCATATGAGATAGAGCCGTGCCCGCCGCTCTCTAACTTGCTTTGAGCATCGTTGCCATGATCGAACCTTCAAACTCCTTGTTGATGAGAATGTGTTAGCTGCCATGCCTGCCTATGCTGAAATGGAAGAAGTAAACAAATTTAGTGCAGTAACTAGGAACTTTGGTTGGTATTGAAGTTGTTTTGTGGTCCTGAGGGGGTCTTGGGCATTTAGGCCTTATATAGAGGGAGAGGGAGTGGGAGATATGAAATAATCAATATGTGGTGGGTGACAAATGCTGGCCTCTGGTTGGGCTAATAGGAAAGGTCCCATTGTCCAAATAAGATGACAAGCAGACCTATTATCTTGTCTCCTTGCCAAACCCGC
This sequence comes from Quercus glauca, assembly GCA_023736055.1. Lineage (NCBI taxonomy): Eukaryota > Viridiplantae > Streptophyta > Magnoliopsida > Fagales > Fagaceae > Quercus > Quercus glauca. Next base: position 20,763,795 of record CM043326.1, on the reverse strand, counting down.
ATGATAATGATCTCTCATCAACTTCTGCTCAAAGAGGGTCACCCTTGTCTCGCATGGATGCATGCACATTAAATACCCCTGATCATCTTTTTCATACAAATTCTTATAAATTTTATATTTGTGAAAACACAAAAACTATATGATTTCTTTAATGCATGCACTTGCTTGTTCCTTCACTGATTTGATTGTAATCTCTACATAAACCCAGCTTATCTTATTAATCAAACTGGAAACTGAAAACTGCAAACTAGACAAATTGCAACTGTTTGTTTCAACAATATTCCTTTTATTATCATTATTATTATTTTTTTATCTTCTATATTTTGTTTTAAAATGACCATGAGCTTATTTACAGACTTGAAATCGTGATGTAATGCTAGGATCAAATGATAGATGGATGATTAATTTACATCGATTGCCAAAAAGGGTACTTTCATATTCTAATTATTAATATTTTGTTTTTGTTTAACATGAGGTCATAGCAACATTTTAATATGATGAAAATATAGATGTCAAAGTGGATAGACAATGGTAATTAATAAGATTATCACAAAGACACACTACCTTACGTGTTTCATTGATTAGAGACTATTATCAGCATGATCAACACGATAGGTAAGAAGGGTCAACCAAGCCAAAGAATCATTTCATCATGAAAAGTTGAAAGGCAAACTGAACAATTCACAAATCCATTTGTCTAATCTAATCTAGTCAATAACCCCAACCTGGATGTTAAATTATATTAGCTGGCTCAATAGATGTTGATTGTTGGGAATGAGAGGTGGGGTTGAAGGATTAAAGCTTTCTACCAATAATCTGTAGTGTAGTGTGTGTTTGAGAGAGAGAGAGAGACAGAGAGAAGGTTGACTTCAACTTTCACATTATATACCTTAGAACTTTTTTTTTTCAATGTTAAATCGTTCCATAATTTTCTATTAGATGCATTTTTTTTGTTTGACAAATTCACTATTGACTAATATTTCTAACATCATTCATGCTTGCAAAATTTCAAAATATTAAAAGATTGATAACTACATAATTTTAAAAAAATGTTTAAACCTCAAGTTAATTATTTTGTATTTTAAAATTACATATCAAGGATTAATAAAAAAGTTAATATCAAGTAGTAAAACTTTGGCAAAAGTAAAACCAAACATATAATTATTAATTTATAAAGGAACCATTTATTCCATTTGCAAATTTGTATAAGATTTCTTTTTGTAAAAATGGTGTTTAGCATTAGTGCTTGTGTGTCATATATAGCAAGATCTTCATGATAGAAATTTAGTTCAAAGAATTTGCACCATATGCAACACCATTTTTGGCACTGAACACATCTTTATGCTCTTGTATCCATTCTCATCCAGTTACCAAAATGTCTAAATCCAATGTTCTTACTAGCGAGACATTGATTCTTTCACGGTTATAGATTGATATTGATTTGCACTTCATCATTATTTCTATGTCTAACCCAGTAGTAATATCATCATCATCATCATTCATTTTCTATTACGACATGGTCATGGTCAGTCACAGTTGTACCCTCACAAAACTCCATAATCACGTGCACCATGTCGAGCGCTAAAACCAAAATATAGTCCTAGTCAATCCAACATGCCGGCCACTTATCATTGCTGGCAGTGACAAACCAGTTCAAAGTCATTTCCATGCAACACATCTTTTTGAAAATTGAAACCCTACTTTCACAACTTTAGGTCAACACAAATGTTGAGCCCTCACCTTCAACATTTACTGTACTAGGGCTATGTATGTGACACCAAAGGTAGACACATTGGGCCAAGTTAGAGCAACCCTATTCAAATTTAGAGAATTTGGATAGCAACAAGTCTGATCCAAGTCACTGTCCATGGACCCCAATGAATAAGATTCTCTCTATCTGGGCCTAGCCCTCATGCAAAACTATGTCCCATTCATAAGGACTACCTTAAAGAGTGGTTCAAGCTTTATCTAAGTTGAGAAAATTTTGAAGGGATAAGGTTTGTGTGGTGTGCTAAAAAGTGATAATATGTAGCTGATATAATAATCTGTATTTGGAATTGGATGGACCAGATGAGTGTTGATCTTATGATATGGTTTGATGATTAGGAAATTAAATGCACACGTGAAATAAACAAGTTAAAGAGAGAAGGGAGGGGAGGTGGTTGACAACGTTATGTGTAGGTGTAGCTACAAAATTGGTGTGAGAAGTGAATGTTGTGGACCTTGTGGTTATGCCACTTTAAATGCACTTTGTTAGTTGAAGCAGTAAAAGTTCAAGCTGTATTGGGAATTTTAGAGGCAGATATCAGATTGGGATGAAGGATTGATCTAGTTTGTCATGGTTGTTGTTTACTTGTTAGAATAGGTCTTGCTGCAAGCCAAAAAGTAAAGAATTCCATACATAACAGGGTTCATTGTAGTTCATGGCTTATCACTTTTTCTATATTTTTGAAGTATCCTAGTCAATAGGAATTTCAATGGTTTGAATTTTAAGTCTGTAGTTTCTACTGTTTCAAGTTTCAACTGCTTATGTATTTGTACCATGAATGAAATAATCTTTTTAAAAAAAAAAAAAAACTGCCGGTAGAAGATCCTTGTGTAACACAAGTTTTTAGGCCAAGGAAAAAGGGGAAAAAAATGCAAATGAGAAATTTCAAGATGATAAGAAATTATAGGGAAGTACTATTGTTCACAACATTTTCATAACACTTTTATAATAAATCATAGGTGATAAATTGTTATTAGTGCTAATTTAAATCCACAACTTAAATTACTTTTTTGCCCACCGTAATAACTAATAACAACTTGTCACTTAAGATTTTCTGTGAAAGTGTTGTGAACATAACATTTCTCTTATCAATTATAAGATAGAGGCAAATCTATAACTAATATTTTCCAGATGATTGAATCTAGTGGGATTGCTATCCCGTAATTTCTGACAGTATATTTGCTAAGGATGAGGGAGAAAAAAAGGGGTAAAAATTAGTTTTGTACTTCTGTTGCTTATTTGGTTAGAACGTTAACAATAAAAAAACTAAAAAATATAGCTTTTAGCAACTCAAATCACTACTTTATCTATTTTAACACCACACTTTATAATACTCTCAACATCAAAGGTTTTATTTTACATTCAATACATTAAAATAATATAAACAATACAATAAAATAATATATCCAACACAATAAATAACAATCCCAACCATCAACACATTAAAATACTTTTTTTTTTAACACCACATATTTAAAAATTATTTTTTGTTTTAAATTTTAAGCTACAGTGTACTGCTATAGATAACAATAGCAATAGCTGATAGTCAAATTGTTTTGAGTTTAGCATTTTTGCTGTACAAGGCATTTTGAGAGTATTTACTTTTTAGTCCATTTAGCAAGGGAATGCTCCAAAAACTAAAAAGTGGAGATAAATGGCAAAAGACTAGAAACCAAAGTAAAAAGTGCCAGCCAAATGGACAGGCGAAAAGTTGCAAATCAGCCTGTTGTCAATTTTTAATTATTAATGAAAACTTTTATTTTAACTTTGATTTTTTTTTTTTCCTATGGGCCACTCAATAGCATTCCCAAAGTCTTCTCATGAGCATCCACAGCTGAAATCTTAATTTCAACTTATTTTACCATCTCAAAAAGTCACTTTATCAATTATACAATACAATTTTACAATTCTCCAACATCCTAATTTTTATTTTTCAATTCTACTAATTAAAATAATATTTCTACGCAATAAAATAATATATTTCACAATTACCATTATACAATACAACACATTATTTATACATTATTTATTCTTTCTCTCTCTTTCTTTCTGTTCAAGAACCACAATCACCATCACCACCAGCAACCCATAATCTACCGTCAACACCAAAAAAAAAAAAAAAAAAAAAAAACCAGAGAAAAGACCAGAACCACACCGCTGCACCTACTGCCTTCCGACCATCAACACCACCACCACCACCCTCTCCGCCCATCAACACCAAAAAAAAAAACAACAACAACAACAACAACCCCCGGTCAAAAACCAGACCCACCACTGCCGAAGCTCGAAGGAAGCGAATTCGCCGTTGGGAAGCTTGAAGGAAGTTGATTTTGTTGACCCACACGGAGAAGGAAAAATGAAAGAGAGAGAGTTGCCAGAGAAGAAAAAAGCGGAGACCCACCACCACCAATCTAGAAACCCACCACCGATCTAGAGAGTTGCCAGAGAAGGAAAAACACGGAGACCCACCATTGATCTAGAAACCCACCGCCGATCTAAAGACCCACCGCCGATTTAGAGACCCACCACTGATTTAGAAACCCAACGCTGATTTAGAGAGTTGCCGGAGAGAGTGAAGATATTGAGAAGAATCAGAGAGTAAGAAGAAGAGAGAGCAAAAAGAAAGAGAGAGAAGGAAGAGAGAGAAAAAATGAGAGAGGAGAGAGAAATTGCCGGGTTAAAATGAGAGAGGAGAGAGAAATGAGAGTATTAAAAAAAAAAAAATTATGCAATTCAGTTACAGTACTATCTTACATTTGAGATAGTACTGTAGCTATATCTCAAAATAAATTTGGCCTTTTAACATTTGGTCTTCCCATTGTTGAGCAATTTTAGGGCTTAAATGCCAAATGTTCCTAACATTTGACATATACAAGTCTCACTGCTGATGCTCTTAGACCTTGGTTCATATACTTGCACACTCGCTATTTATTATTATTATTTTTTTTACTGGAAAGAAAGACAATATATTGTAAATGCATGCATTCCAACGTCAACAAGTAATTGACCCAATTACCTAACCCTATGTTTCAACAATTCGACAAGGATTTTTTTTTTTTTTTTTGAGACTTATAACTTATTTAGGTAATATTGATAAGTAGGAATAACTTTTTTTTTCACTACTTATTGAGGTGACATTGAGAAGTTGTAATTGGTGGCTATAAGTCACCAGTTTCACAATCCTATCACAACGACCATTTTAATTACCTACTAATCATAACTTATCACCTCAACCTGTTGTGAAAAAATTTAAAATTTAAGTTCATAAAAGCAGCCAGAGTCTCCCTCCGATCAGGCCCCTGCGATCAGGTATTAATCCAACACTGGCCCTCCATAAAAGCAAGGGAAAGCCTTAAGTCTTAGATTCAATACAGTATCAGCCAAAAAATAAAGGTGCAGGTTGTTAATTGAAACATTCTTGTGACACTTCGACATACAAATCATGTGATTAAGGTGGAGGTGAGCTTTGCGTGCATGCTCTTAACAAAACCCTCTAAAAATGGATATATATATATATATATATATACTTCTCAACGTTTTTTCAACCGCACATGGTGATTCACTCAGTTGAACAACTAAATCTTTAACAATACATCCCATCAATATATATATATATATATTTAACAATACATAAGCACAGAAACTGGCAATTACAATAACACAAGACAAAGGAAGTGAAATTCCTATATGGGAAATACAGATATATAGACTCAGGAATACCAAAAACATAATTACCATCAAAAATTTCTGGCACCAATATAATGTATATGCTATTTTAGTAGTAGCTTTGAACAAATTTATTCTTGCTAGCAAAACTGAGTACTAGTCTCATGCAATTCCCAATGCTTTCTTGATGTCACCCTGCGTCAAACATACAAATGAAAGAGGGGAGGAATGAGAATACTAGAAAGCAAGCTAACAATGTTCTCTTGGAGAGAGCAAGAAATGATACCTCAATGGACAAAGGAGAAGTGGATGAGCCATAGCGTTGAATGACACGGCCTTCCCCATCCAATAAGAACTTGGTGAAATTCCACTTTATCCTAGACCCCGCGAATCCAGTTTTACTTGATTTGAGGAACTTGTAGACAGGCGCGGTATCCGATCCATTGCAACGTATCTAGATATAAAGGGAAGCAGAGATCTATTAGGTAGATTGCCGGTTGTGAAATAGTCAATCTTAAAAGTTCTGACTAACTTGGCAAACGATATTTATGGATGAAAAGCCAACAAACATAGTGCAATTATTTAAATGGGATATAAGCAACAGTATACATGAAAGGTAAAATTATGTAGCTCCGATGTAATGTCAACTTCTATTCTGTTTCCCATCACTTCCAACCTCAGTTAGAGCCAGATTATCAACTCCCAAGAAAACTTGACATTGTCGTCCATACCCAAGAGTCCCAAAATTACCTCCAATGCTTCATTTAAAATTGGAACCCAAAATAATCCAATATTTTTCAAAATTCTAGACAATTCTTAACATAGAATATGAACTGATCTTTATTTTTTAACTTCCCAAATGGTTCTCTGGATTAACCATAACATGAACTTATATTCTTAGAATGAAGTTTTTTTCTCATTCTCACATCTATATTTGAATTGACCAGTATCAATCATGCCCCTCAAGATACTATAAGATATGATGTGCTTCTTCAAAAAACAGAAACTGCAGAACATTCCAACTGCTGGGGGGATGATGAGGCAGCAAGGGATCTAGCAACCACTTCCCTCTCCATTTCATTCTAATTAGTTAAACTCATCCTCTTTTAAGAAATTCCAGAGAGTAAAGCTAACAACTTGATCTATTCACATGGACTAATAAATTCATGTTTCTTGCAGCATCTTGCAGAGAAAAGCATAAGTTCCTATTACAGGTTTTTAATTTGCAAGTTCCAAAAATTGCTTTCTGACAGAGAACATAACATGACACCAAAAGGCAATAATTATACTTCAATTTGCAATCCATGCGAAAGAACTCCAAACATTACAAGATCCTAAACAGTGACTGAGTGTGTGTGAGCACATGCCACGCACATGTAACACTGATGTCTTATATGGAATTCAGAAAATCCCATTATAATGAAGAAGAAAAAAAAAATCAGATTACCTTTTGAAATATTGGATATTCAGCTTTGTATCGCGTGCAGGCAAATTCTTGTACCTCCTGGCTTGTAGCAGGCTCTTGGTGCAAAAATTGATTACATGGAAATGCCAAGATTTCTAGACCTGAAATCACCCAAAAACATATGGTCAACTGTAACACTCATGGATGAAATTAAAATTACTGACTTGTGCCTTAACTGATAATTACAAAGCTAAATCACTACTGAATATATTAAACAAGCCACATCAAAAACTATTTATGAGACTGTCATCACACTGTAATTTCCCTTCAACAATGACCAAAAAAAAAAAAGCGAAAACGTTAACAACAACATTTTGATCGGTACTATTTCATATGACCGCAGATAATAGTAGTAACCAGAAAAATCCAACATGGGTCTACGACAAAGAACGAAGGTAACAAAGCAGAATTTTTTTTTTTTTTTGAGATTTAATTCATCATATAAATAGGAAATTCCAACTAAATCAATAACAGGTGGATCACAAAGCTCATTTTCATACACGTAAGTACATAAATACACACACAGGAATCGAAAAAATTGATAGAAGAGCACAAAAGCCCAAACCTTTGTCCTTGTATCTGCTGTAAACCTCAGTCAACTGGGTGTAATTCGCGTCTGTAAACGAACTATTCATTCAAAATTAACAACCCCATGAGCAAATATTGAAACTTAGTTAGTTATTTGGTTATACAAAGACCTCCCAATTAATTAATTAAAAAAAAAAAAACACAAAATCTAATCCCAAAGAAGTAAATCAAGGAAAAGTTTATGAACCATTTGGAAGCAACGTTAACCACAAGAAGCACTTTGCCTTTATAAATGCTAAGGTCCACATCTTTGCCCTTAGCATCCTGCACCAATTCCCACAACCAAAGGTAAAGAAAAAAAAAAAAAAAAAAAAAAACCAGAATTTTCAGAGAAAGATCAGTTTTTGTGATTGAATGGAATGGAATTAAACAAAACAAAAAATTACCTTGACAGTGAACTCATGGATAGATTTTTCTGGGACAGACTGATTACCACCCATTTTGCTGAGTTTGATGGAAACAGAAAATAGGTTTCCCTATTTTTATTTTGAGTACCAAGAAGAAGCAGTGGTTTCAAACGAGTTTGTCTTTCGTACGGCAGAGGCCTAGCTTGATTTGCTCTGTTCTGTTGTTATAACTGATTTGGGACCTCATGGGTCGGTTAATGGTTTCATTTTTATCTTTTATGTTTTGAGAAATACTAAGTCAACGGAATTTTCACAACAAATCTTAAATGTTAAGTTGTTAGTTATTATTATAAGTAAATAAAAAAGTAATTGAAGTGATAGATTTAAATTAAAACCAATAATGATTACCCATTTAAAGATTTATTATAAAAATATTATAAAAATATTGTAGATGCACCACAATTGAGGTCAGATTACACTTTAAGTTAGTTTAAAGTAAAATTTCGAAGAAAAAAAAAAAACCAAACAAACTTTGACCTTTTGTCAAATTATACACTTAAGTTAGTTTAAATTAAGATTTCTATTTGAGGAAAAAAAAAAACCAAAAACCAAACAGACTTTGACCTCTTTTACTGATTCCAAATAAAAGAGGTTGTTTTGCAAATTGTGATTCATAATATTTGGAATTCATTATAATAACATCTCTTGTTAGATTACGCTCAAGTAGTCAAGTTCGTTTAAAGTAAGATTTCTATTTAAAGAAAAAATAAAACAAACAAAAACCAAACAAACTTTGACCTATTTTGCCGATTTCCAAAAAAAAAAAGGTTTTATTGTAAATTGTGATTTGTAATATCTGGAATTCATTATAATAAAAATTCAATAATCATAACATCTCATTTTGATGAGTTGTGAAAATATGTGTGAAATAACTTGTTTACCTAAATTTAACTAAAACAATGATTTATAAAAAAATTAATGAGAATAAGTCAATACCAATTTTATAAAAATCATTGTATCGTCTTGATTTGAGATATACCAATATGATTTTATTTTAATTTTTTTTTTAATCTATAGGAATGGAAGATAAGATTTTAAGTAACACAAAATTATATAATGTGTGATAAAATTTTGTAAGCATTTTTTTTCTTAATTTCCATTTTATAATAACAATTCAATAATAATTATCTCACTAGTTTATTGTTACGTTGTAATTTTTTTATATAATACCACAAAACTATAAGACTTTATTTGTCTAACCAGCGACACAATTCAACAAGAATATGAGTCTTCGACGAGCTACTCGAATATGACTTGAAAACTTTTGTATTTGAGCTATATAGTAAGTAGCACCTTGCGTGGCACTAACTGGCTTCTTGCTTAATGACATAAAACTTTATCTTTGGGACCTGGATTGGTTTCAATTCTCCCATGTTCGTAGGCAGGGAAGTGCAGTGGCTCGTGCCCTAGCAAGGAAAGAAAAATATAATCCTGATTTTATATGAGTGGACTCGGGTCATGCAACGTGAAATATTTTCTCTGTTTGTTCTTAAAATCTGTGCTTTGATCTAATAAAATGCAATAAAAATAAATTAAAAAAAAAGAAGAAAGAAAGAAGAAGAATAACAACAACAACAAACAGTTCAATTACAATTATAGAACCATTAATAATTATTTGCCTATCTACCTACCTGTTTAAGGCGAGTATGATTTTATGGATGGTACAAAATATTTAATGAAATAAATTTAGACTAAATAAAAGGGAGTTTCAACTTTTAACATAATTTTTAGTTTATACAAGAAAAATAATACAACATTAGAGAGAATTTTTATATTTTTTGTAAAACCTTTTTATTCTTTCAGGTAATATTATCAAAATATCACCAAGTTTTTACATTGAAAGGTAAGAATGATATATATATATATATATATATATTGGTTATTTTGTTTTACAAATATAATTTGGAAGATCATTGATTCATTGGTGGTTGGACATTTTATCCCAAATGAATTTTTTATTTTTAAGAAAAAGAGCGTTCATACATAAAAATTCCCAACAATTTGAAAAGTTTGGGGATTAATTAAGTTAAAATCGACCACTATTTCTCTGTTGGTTCCGCCTGGCTTGCAAGGCTACTTTTCTATTTTTGCCCTACTTTTCTATTTTACCGTTTTTAGTTTTCAAAATGAAAAACGCGGATTATTTTGTTTCTTACAGTTAGCCCACTAAAGGAAATTGTTAATGTGGCCAACTGAATGCACTGCTGACACATTAAACGTTGACGTGGCTATTAAAAAAATATTTTAAAAAATAATTTTATATTTTTTAAATAAAATGTCAGCATTTAAAATTTTTTTTTGAGACCAGCATTTTTAATTTTTTTAAAAAAAAACATCTCAAAAAAGTTTGAAAAAAAATAATTAAAATCTAATTAAATTTTTTTTTTAAAAGTGTAGATCTGGATTTTCTACCCAGATTGTTAAATTGCTTTCTAGGAATTCAAAACTGTGGATCTTTGGACTTTAAAACTACATATATAGATCACACGTTACAAATATTGTACATTGGAATATAACACCTAGCCCACTTTTAGTAACCTAAGAGCATTTCCAACAGTTTCTCCAAATTTTTGTATTATTTGGAGAATGAATAGTGACATTTAGTTTTTACCTACCTACTTTTTCAAATACACTTCCAACAGATTCTCTATCTCATTTAATATTATTTCTTTATTCATTATTTATTCTTTTTTTAATCATCATTTATTCTTTTTTTAACAACTATATTTTTTAATGAGAAGTGTTATGTTCACAACATTTTACACAATACTTTTACAACAAAATTTATGTGGAAAGTTGTTACTAGTTCTAATTTGAACCCACCACTGAAATCATTTTTTTACTCGCCAATATTGACTAATAACAATTTGTTACTTAAAATTTATTGTGAAAATATTGTAGTAGTATTTTTCAATTAGGACTTTTTATTTTTTATAATATTTTTCTTCCTTTCCTTTCATTTTCATCCATGTTTCATTTCTTTTTTTCTTTTTTCTTTTTCTTGTTTTTCTCCTCCACACAAGACACACAACCCTTCTTTTTATTTTCTTTTTCACCTGATCAAGAACATTCCATCGCTTCACATGAGAGAGAGAGAGAGAGAGAGAGAGAGAGAGAGAGAGAGAGAGAGAGAGATCAGCTTGGGCCTCCACCGCTGCTCCAGCATCTCCACCGCTGCTCGTCGTCCTCCCCACCGATCGGCTTAGGTCAAATCGGATTGTTTCTTTTTTTTTTTTTTTTTTTCCATATTTGCTTGTTCTGATTCAACTTTATTTTAAGAATTGGATTTTGTTTTGTGTTTTGTGTTTGGATTAATTCTCAATAGCTAATGAACGGTAGCCCATCACTATTAATTCTCAATAGCTAATGCTCACATTCTCTATTATAGCTAATATTTTGGGTATGCATGCACTGCTGGAGATGCTCTAAACACTTTTTTTTTTGGAGAAACCAAACCATGCGATCTTGTATTATTGGAAACTAGATAAAAACAGTTACAAAGAGTCACGTGTGACTAGGGGAGCTATATCATCAGGTACAGAATTCTGCCAAACCTGAAGCTCACAACCAGACTTAGATGATCTAGCTAAAAAGTGGGCAACTGAATTGTCGATGCTTTACATGAGAAAAGTTGCAGTAAGAGAATACAACAAATAATTGAAGGATATCATTAATCACGTGTCCATACTCCGGATGTGACGAGGCTGAGGCTAGTATAGCTTTTATAATAGTCTATGCATCCCCCTCAAAAATGCAGTCCAAAACACCCTCATCCTTGGCGAGAAACGAAGCTCTACGACATGTCAGGGCCTCCATTGTTGCTATCAAGATGAGATTTTTTATTCTTTGGGCTAGAGCATGAAACACCTTACCAGAAGCATCACGGATCACTGCTCACAGACCTGCTGCTCCTTTTGTCGTGAAGCATGCTCTATCAAAGTTAACTTTGTAATGAGGCAATATTTGGGGGATCCATCTCACTGCACTGACCGACTCTGTATTGGATTGATACTGAGGATTTTGTGCAGCAAGAAAATCCTGCAGAAGGGTGTTAGCTCAACCCCCTGATATGCGTAATCTTCACAAATTTATCCCCACATCTGTCCGAGTTTCTTTTGCTCCCAATCAGCCAGAAAAAAATAGCCAATAGATTAGAATCAACACGTTTTTTCAATAGAAAAACCATCCCCAACAAATCACTAAAAGTATCAAACTCACATCTTAACAATTTTGTCAAGACCTCATTACCTTGCCAGACGACATATAGAGCTGGACAACTCCAGAGGGCATGAATTGTGTCTTCACTTCCTGTCAGACATCTTGAGCATTGGATTGAATTCACCACCTTTCTTTTCCATAGATTGCAGAGGGTAGGGATGGCATTATGGGATGCCCTCCATATCATATGCTTAACATTGTGAGGGATTTGTAAGCCCCAGATGCTATTCCATAGCCTATGCTTCATCTCCAAATTAGAGCAGGTTGGATTCAAGTTTCTCTCTACACCAGCAATTAAGTGGTAGCCATTACAAGTTAAGTATTTACCGTTCTTGGTGAGCAACCATACATGCTCATATGGATTGGCAGCTCAGAGGGATACCAAGAATCAAGTCAGCTTCATAAACTAGGAACTCAATCTTGATAAGGGTAGAATTCCAACAATGGCTTACCTTATCAATAAGAACACTCACCTTAGAGTCTAGAGGTGAAGTCACGAGAGGAGAGACAATCCCTACTAGAGGGTGTTTTGGCAGCTATTTATCAGATCGGATCAGTGTTGACTCCCCATTCCCAATTCTCCAACCCGCTTCCACATCGATAATATGGCGTGCTTGCAATAAGCTCTCCCAGGCATAAGAGCCTTTACTAGTGTTAGCACATTCCATGATTGAGCAATCCGCGAAGAATTTAGCTTTGAGCACCTTATAGAACAGTGAGTTTTCGCAAGTCTTTAATCTCCAGATTTGTTTCACCAAGAGAGAGTCATTGAATTTATCCAACTCTCTAAAACCCATTCCACCCTCATTCTTCGGAAGGCAAAGCTTCGCCCAACTCACCCAATGAATTTTCCTTTGATCACCCCTATAACCCCACCAGAATTTCCTTATCAAAGTTTCGATATCACTTATCAATCCTTTTGGTAGCTTGAAGCACAACATTGTGTATGTAGGAATCGCTTGGATTACTGCCTTAATCAAGATTTCATGGCCTGCTAGAGAAAGTAGCCTCTTTTTCCAGCCTTTTAATTTTTTCCAAATCCTTTCTTTCATTAAACTCAAGGAAGGTTGCAATGGCTTCTCTAGTTCTGGACAGAGTGTTTGAACTAGAGAAAATGTTTGTTTTTTCCTGTTTAAGCTCTGACTAGATGCTTGTTCATACATATGAAGCAAAGATTGTATCTGAACACATTTTGGTATAGTTACCCTACAAAATACCAGGCTATCCCTTATAACACCATTATCTTCGGCCTTCTTAAACAAAGCATGCAGTCCCTTTGTTACCAGCAAGAAGAGATATAGGCAAAGAAGGTCACCTTGGCGAAGCCCCCTTCTTGGAACAATGAGGCCGTGAGGTTGTCCATTCAATACAATGGAAAGGAGACTAACTTGATGCAAGCCATAATAAGGTTAACCCATCTTGTATTGAACCCCAATTTTAACATGATCTTTTCTAAGAACACCCACTCCAATTTTAACCTGATTGAACGCTTTCCTTTTATCAAGTTTCAGAGCCATGTATCCCATTCTCCCAGTTTATGTTGTCTTCAAGTAGTGAAGTGCTTTGTGAGCTATTAAAATGTTGTCGGTGATTAATCTTTTTGACATGAAGGCACTCTGAGTAACTGAGATCGACTTAGGGAGGAAAGGCTTCAGTTTATTTGCTAGGACTTTGGCCACAAGCTTGTATAAGACATTAGTAAGGCTAATGGGTCTGAAATCAGAAACCTTACGTGGACTCTGAACTTTGGGGATAAGAGTAAGGAAAGTGTGATTGAGGTTGTTTGGGATGGTACCTAAGTTTAGAACTGCAAAAACTGCTTCTGTGACTTCCTGCCCCACCTTACTCCAGAATTGCTTGTAGAACAATGGTGGGAGACCATCTGGACCAGGTGTCGTACCTGACTCCATCTGCTTTAGTGCACCCTAAACTTCACTTGGTTCAAAAGGCCTCAGCAATTCTGCATTCATCTCCACTGAAACTTTCAAGTCAACCCCCTCCAATACTGGCTCCAAATGTGTTGGATTTGAAGAGGTGAAACGATTAGAGTAATATTGGGTCAGCAAATTACCAATCTAACTTTCCTCTTCTATCCATTCCCCAAGTTCGTTCTCCAAACTTGAGATATAGTTTCTCTTGTTGCACTCTGTGGACTTGTAGTGAAAGTATTTGGTATTTTGACCCCATCCCCAAGCCAATCTGCCTTTGCCTGTTGGTTCCACAAACATTCTTCCATATCAACTAGTTTCTGGATTTCCTCATTTAGTTGTTTCACTCTGAAGTGGTTTCCTCCATACATCAACAAAAATTCGGCCTGTTCCAATTCCTTCGTTTTTTTTGTCAACATCAAATGCACATTACCAAATACCTTTTTATTCTAGGTACTAAGTAGGTTTTGACAGTTACTAACCTTTAGTAATACCTTACCCATAGGATCGCTTGTAGAAACCATGTCCTAAGCCTTGTGAACCACCCCTTCACAACGTTCATCCTTAAGCCACATTGCCTCAAACCTAAATGGTCGTCGAGGTTTGAAAAATTTACTCTGTATATCATTGAAGCAAAGCCAAATAGGTTTGTGGTCCAAGGAGAAACCCGGCAAGTGATGGAGCCTAACCGAGGGGAATTTCAGTACCCAATTAAATGTTGCCAAAGCTCGATCCAGTCTGACCCAAATTACATTACCATCAAACCTTCAATTACACCATGTATATGGTAGACCCAAAAAACCAAGATCCTTGAGGCCGCAGAAATCCAAGCACTCCTTGAAAACAGTGCATTTGTCTCTCCTCTTATTGATCCCCCTGACTTTTCACTCAATCGTGTAATTTCATTAAAATCTCTGATGCAAACCCACGGCATATTCAACTAATTTGCTAGGTGACAGAGTAGTGTCCATGAATCTTCCCGATTAGCAACTTTTGGAGCTCCGTAGAAGCCTGTGAAGCGCTAGGCGTCGTCAATTCCTGGATTCACTACCGCATCGATGTGGTGAGGAGAGAAAAATTTGATGTGCAAGTCGAGATCATTCATCCATAACAACGCTAACCCACCACTCTGATGTCTATGAGGGACAATAAACATGTTATCAAACTTCAGGCGACATCGTATCTTTTCAAGATAGCTATTCTTCTTCTTTGTTTCCATCAAGAACATAATCTTGGGTCCTTTTACTCTCACTAAGTCGGAGAGCTCGCGAACTCACCGTGGGATCCCAAGCCTACGGCAGTTCCAGTTGAAACAGTTCATTGGATGTGGCAAGGTTGAGGTACAGCCACCACCAGAATGGTTTCAGGTGAAGGGAGAACACGAGAAGACACCACTCTTTTCTTCTGAGATTGAGTATCAGCTTCATCGTGAGGAAGGAAGGATCTTTTCAAGTCATGTTTCTTAACCTTAACTGCAACTAATTCTCCCTTTGTATTTGTTTTTGGGCTCTTACCTGGCTTGGGCCTCACTTTAGTTGCTATACCCATAGTATTTGAAATGTCCTTAAAAGGGCTTTTTGGGTTTGGGTTAGGCCCACTTTGGCTGCATACCTTCACCATCTCGGGCCCAAGCCTATCATTCAGATTTGTTTGATTAAGCGGGTTGTTCAAAGCTTCTGTACCCTCCCCATTTAAAATCATGCTCTATAGAATCTTTGTCGATGATCTATCAAATTTTATGAGATTGCAATCTATTTCCTAAAGTTTCGCTAGGAAAGGATCTCCATCTGTAAACATACTCGGATTTTTAGTCGCTATGTGACAACATGCACTCGAAGATGATTCACCGTGATTCCCTCCTTCAATTTCGGGTTTGTAGTTTCCTAGAATAACTTCATTAAACCTATTTTGGACAGAGTCAGTTGTCACCAGAGGTAGGTCATTACTAGCTGGATACACAAAATCAGGAAATGTCGTCGGAGGGGGGCATTTAAATTTGCATTAATGACTTCCTCATGGGTGTCCATTTCCATAACAGGATTTAGGTTCACTGGCAGGAAGCCTGTGTCGTTGTCACAACCCTCATCTCAACCACCCCGTCTTCTATCTTCGCTAGCTACAGAAGTTGTAGCGACATTATCGTAAAGACCCAGAACAAAGATGATGGGCTTATTGATGTAGGGCAAAGCACATAAGAATTAACCTAATTGTTGTTGCTCCGCTGTAAGTGAACCTTTGCTTTGAATCCATAAGGGGTAATCCTTGTCACTGTGATCAAGTCTTCCACACCAATAGCATATATTAGGGAGCCGCTCATATTTAAAACTCACTTAGGTCTTGGCACTCTTCTCTAAATATACTACTCAACCTCGGCATAATGGTAAAGATATGTCCAGGTTAACTTTGACACGCATAAATCTGCCACTGTCCTCATCTACTCCACCTATAGAACGACAAACTGTGCTAACCGTATCGCAGATACTCTCAGCAACCTCCTTTGTCATGAATTTGATTGGTAAGTGGTGGCCTTGGACCCAAAAAGATGCCCTCTGGAAATTGAGATCGCTAACAAGGATGTCCTAATCATATTTCTGAAAAACCACCAGATGCTTGTCAAAACACAATGGTTCGGATTGAAGGATTCGATTAACATCACCTTGATTCTTGAAGACAAATAGAACCACGTGATCCTCAAGAGATAAGCTTGTTACCTCTCAAGAATGCACACACCTTTAGATAGAAGGGACAACACTTTCTATAGCCTAAGTGAAGGGAAAACATAGACTCTTTCTTAGCGACAGAGAAACAATGTTAGGCTAAGCCTTGATTCCCATTAACTAAACCCTAGTAACCTAAACACTAATTTAGGTACTCATCCTCCAATAGAATCTCCACTAATAAACCAGCCAAATTCATTTTCTAGTTTCTACTATAACCTACACTTGTGACTTCTTTAGCTACCAAGAGAGCTCTTTATCAGCAAAATTAAGTAGTCTTCTGAGTCTTAAAGCCATGTCACAGTGGAAAGGTAATGCAGTTCGTCGCTCTAAGTATGCAGGGCTAACAGTCATCCATGATAGCACGTGAAGCTTTGCTGCAACAGACTCAAGAACTAAATGGGTTTCAATTTCAAAATCTTTAAGCCTCTGTGTTTAAATTCCTACCTTTGTGGACACCAATGGACCTAGAAAACCTAGATCTACAGCTACCCACCACCTGCGACCCAAAAAAACCTAACCAACACCACTGATCTGACCTAGCCCCCACTATCTCTACCTCCACCGATCTGGTGCAGCCATCAAACCCAACCCTCTCTTGCCACCTTCATCATCGATCTCCACTGATATAAGCCCTTCTCTCCATTTCCACCGTCAATCTCATTTGAGATTACCTCCACCACCGATCTGAGCTCCTCTATCCAACTCCACCACCAATCTAAGCTCCTCAACTACCTCCACCACCACCTCCACTACCGATCTGTAACCACTACCTTCACCACCACCGATTTTAGCCCTTCTCTCTCTCTCTAACCAAAATCAAATCCATATAGGAAAATGAGAGAGAGAGAGAGAGAGAGAGAGAGAGAGAGAGAGAGAGAGAGAGAGAGAGAGAGAGAGAGAGAAGAAGAAGAAGAAGAAGAAGAAGAGAAAAATGAAAGAAGAGAAAGATACAAACACAAACATGCACCAATGAGTGAGGGAAAGATAATAAGGGTCTGTTTAGATACTATTTATTACTGAAAACTAAAAATATTGTAACAAAATAATTTTTAAATGTATGAATAGTATCATGAATCCCAGTTTTAAAGTTAATTTTGTCAAATTCTATACTTGTGGGTCCCGTGAACACTGCACGGGACCCACTATTTAAAACGCAAACGCAAATGAGTTTGGATTTCAGCTATATCCAAACTCACACTAAGTTTTCTTTTTTGGTTTATTTTAAAAGAAAGAAGAAAAAGAATGGAAAAATGACTTTTTTTAAGGAGTTATTTTAATTTTAATTTTTTAAATTCAAATGCTAACATGGCATTTAAAAGATATAAAATTATTTTTTAAAATAGTTTTTAACGGCCACATTAGCGTTTAATGTGCTAGAAGCAGTACACTTAGTTTACCACTTAAGCAGTTTTCATTAGTGTGCTAACGGTAAGAACCAAAATAATCTGCATTTTTCATTTTGAGGACTAAAAGCGGTAAACTAAAAAAAGTAGAAACCACAATAAAAATAAGACCAAAATTTAAAAATTAAAAGTGCATATACGCCAAAGATAAAAATAAGAAGTTCAGTCATTCCCATTTTGCAATATAAAATAAATAATCTCGTCATTGACCACTTTTGGGTGATGGAAATTTTAGTCCACTAACTCCCTAGTACTTTTTTTATTGATCACTCAGCTTCAGTGTATGTGATATTAAAACTATTTATTGGAAAATGACTTTTGAAGATCAAAGATAAAATTTGACAGTGTCAAGAATCAACCAGAATCCCTTGTGTGCAGGATATGTAAACATTGAGATGCTGACACTCCAAAAAAAAATTTAAAAAAAGGGAAAAAAAGGAGACCATCCTAGAGCAGGTGCCAGAACTTGGCCAGTCGAGCATATAAAGCTCCTGGAAATTAGGTACACCGACTTGAATTTATTCATAGAAAATCCTTACATACAGAATAATTGAAAATTATAATTGGCTTATTGCTATATTAAATAAATTGATTAGTGCTAGTAACAGCCACTAACAAAACGAGCGAACCATTCACTGGTCTCCTGCAACCTATTACTCTCATAAGTCTAAAAAATGTACTACTATCAAATTCGCACTAGCATAAATGGATGAATCCGAAATACCCAAAAACGATTGCATTGGAGAGAATGTTTCAACAACTGCCCCAGAAATATATATTGATAAAATTCCTATGAAGGGCTTCCAGGGAAAAAATTATACTAAAAATTTGAACAGAAAATTTAAACGAACAAAAAAAGAAGAAAAAAAATCACAGCTATTAAGTTACAACTCTCAATTGTCTCTACAATGACCGTCTTCCCGCTCTGCATTTGCAGAAGAGAGAACAGAAAGCATATATACAAATCTGGCATGCCAATATGCCATTCTTCTGTGCCAAACCCTCTTCTTCTGAAGATCAGTGCCTTGCAGCGTAAACAACAACGGCCCAGAATAAATAACTGAAGCTATTGAACAAGCAGCATAACCCAGATAAAAAAATGGGTCATACCTGCCAATTATGGACCAACAATGTGATTATTATAAATTTAGCATTCCAAGGATATCCTAGTTAAAGATGAAACTTTCTAGAAAAATTAAGGATACTTATAGAGTTTGAGATATGACAATGACATACCAGTCCTAGTAGCTACGTTAAATCTCATCTTGGCTGCCAAAAGCTTGGACCTGAAACATGACACAGGATATTCTTAGCCTAGAATTTAGCAACCTACCTACAATGCAATAAAAGAGCAGAGTAATTGGTGATCCAATTACAATAAATCTGTTCAGCAAAAAAAAAAAAAAAAAATACAATAAATTTGAAAGCACCAAAATTTTTTTAAGGTTAATCTGATAGTGCCTAAACAGCACCTAAACGGAATTTTTTTAATAGGTAAATGAAAAGCTTTATTCAATCAAAGAAAAAAAAAATAGTATAGCCACTGTACACAGGACATGTATAGCGGAGACTAAAGAACCAAAACAGAAATATAAATACTAAATCAAATAGCTAAGGGAGAAAAGGAGAAGAGAGAGCTAGCAATTTTTCTATTTGGTAAGATTTGAACCAAATGTTCCCTATCCCCCCAACCCCAATCCTTTGGCCACCTAAGCCAAATAGGATTTTTCTTTTTCTTTTTCTTTTTTTTCTTTTTTTTTTTTTTTTTTTTTTTTTTTTTTTTTTTTTAACTCATTAAATAAAAGTTCCAAAGAAAAAAATTACACACCTCTGCCTGCCACTGGAATTGGACCTTCAAATGGAGGTCTATAAGGTATGGCATTTCTATGATTCATAGTCCGGGGGGGAAATCTCCATCCTTGGCCTGGTAACCTTGTGGGCTCGCATGGAGGACCAACATATGGACCAGGTGTATAAGACGTTCTGCCTTTATCAGGATATCTTGGACCTAGGTGGAGAGAAAAACATGAAATATTAATTAAAAAATGTGACAAGATAGTACCAAAGCAAACAATGGCATTGCCAATAGAACCCAGCTATTTTTTTTTAGCAACTGTGCTTATAAAACTTACCTGAAAAGGGAGGTGCAGGAAACCTCCACTGATCATGATGCTCATATGGGGGTGGTTTCATTCTCTCATGGTTATTGTAAGAGTTTTCTCTATCAACATTCTGCCCAAAGTGGAATCTATTGGAGTAGGAAGGTGGTGGGGCATCCCTATGAGGCCTTACATGCTGGTCCCCATGAAAATATGAGAACTGATTTGATGGTGCAGGATGAGGTGGCCGTAAACCGTAGTTTTTATTATGCAATGTAGCACCATTAGTTTGTCGACCATTATTCACTGCCTGTCCAGAGAAATTGCTGAACGAGCAAGAAGCAGACTCAGCCATCTGTGTTGAAGGATCTCTCCATTCAGGAGAACGATATCGTATTGTTTGGTCAACTCTTTGTGCAACAGGCTCCTGAGCCACAGATTGAACTATGTTGTCTCGCATATTCTGCATGCGAACAAAAAAATCAAAAGGAAACAGCACATAATGAGTTTCTTTCTTCTACATTGACACTAAAAAGAAAGAAAGAGAAGGCAATATAAAAGGAGGACGCACATGTTTATCCACACCATTGGCGTAGGAATCTGACATAGCAGAAGGAACAGGGGGTGGAGGAGGTGGTGGAGGTGGAGGGGATGAGGGCAGTGGTGGGGATGAAGGTGGCACGTCCTGAGGTAGTGGCGGAGCAAAGGGCAGAGGAACATGCTGTTCACACTGATTATTCGAAGTCTGTATGGCATTGACTTCAGCAACATGAAAAGATGAACTTGTTTCAACTTCACAAGAAGGAGCAACGTCCTCCATTTCAAGCTCACCATCAACATCTTCCAATATATGTCTATGCTTTTCAATTGATGGGATTGATTCATGTTCTTCACGGGCTTCAGAATTATGCTCAGGGGTAACTGCCTCAAAACTCTCTCCATCAGAATCGCTTCCGTCATCGTCATCCTTAAGCATGCGGGGCATACAAAATCCAGGAAGCTGAAGACTTGAATTGCTGCAAAATGTCGAAAGTCTCAAGAAAAAGGTATTTGAAAAAAAGAATATTAGATAAAAAGAAAACACATCAATTAAATTCAAACCTTCCATATTCGTCGACAAGCATACCCTCCATTTCTCTAACAGGATCATCTAAAGCCCTTTCTGTTCTTGCTGAGCGACGAGCGTAGGGCCCTGCAGAAGATGAACCACTTAGGGAGTCCAATTCTCGCATATGGTGACGAACAACGGATTCTGGAAGGATTCTCCTTTCCAACCAAAGCCTCAAAACCTATACCCAAAAAGAGGAAGGGTTAAGCACTAAACCAAAATAATGAAAAACTACGAAGTAGACAAGGATATTAATTTAATAAGATTTTTTCCCCTTATTTCACAAGGAAAGTTTCTTCACTTGCCCTAAGACACTGCTTGCGGTTTTCATGCCCAGCACTTCCAGGTGGAGCAGCAGCTGACAATAGCCGTGGCAGCACTGCCTGGATGGCGGAAGGGTAGATACCACCAACATCACCTGAAAAATTCAAACTTAGTTTTAACATCAGTGAATTCACATTTTGTTAACTAGCTTTCATACGTTGGATCACAACATGATAACAGATGCATTACCTTTCAAGCTTCGAGAGCATTGAGTAATAGAATCAACAAGGAAGAATAAGTCCACCCTCCGATGTAAGCTTGACTCAGTTTCCAAATTACGGACAAGAATTTCCACCACCTATTTAGAAAATAAAAATAAAGATACATCAAAGAAAAACACATGGCAAATGCTTATACTTCAAATGCAGCCTAAAATGGAAAGAAAGACCATGCAAAATATCTTCACTATTCTGAATGGATTTCCATGTTTTGCAGGAAACGACAAATTTTATAAGATGTAACACTACTGAATTGAGTCCATCGTTCCAGTGGACTGAAAAAAGCACAAATTTGATACCTAAAGATATTCAAGTACAAAGACTGCAATTGGTTGCTCTGTAAAAAGCAATGTTCAGTCACAATAGTGGAAGGCCTATCTCCAAACTGTGGAATGAGTCCATAGAGATGTCGTGGTAGTGCGTTTACCAAATCGAGATAGTTTATATATAGTTCTCAATGGTAAAGGTGGAAATCACATGTTAAGGTTAGCAAATAACTATGGTCTTAAACCAATCTCCTTTAACCTATGGAAGCAATTAAAATCCAAAGTGAAAATGGACCATGAAATGGAAAAAATGCTACACACACACAAAAGGAAATCACAGCCCAAGAATACAATAAGTATTAAATAAATCCCAACACCACAAAGTCAACTACTAAGATTTAATGTATCCAAGAAATCATCATTTTTGATAACCATGCCTTGAATAGAGAACTTAAAAAGCCTTTTTAAGCCTAAAGGACGCTCCAAAATTGGTCACACAACATTGTTCTTTTCTTAAATTTAAAAAACAAAAAAAAAAAAACACAAAAAGCCTTTTTAAGCCTAGGACGCTCCAAAACTGGTCACAGAACATTGTTCTTTTCTTTTTTAAAAAATAGAATCCAACAAAAAAAGTATAATGTCCCAAGCAAAACGATTCCTTTGCAACCCAGACCTCCAATTCCTACATTCCAACAGAACTAGAATCATCCTAGGCATCATGTAATTCACCCTCAACAAAGAAAACCAAACTGACCAACTTCCCTGAGACTAACAGTGTACTACCATAGCCTGCTAAAACTAAACTTCTATCCTGAAATACTTTGGAATCTCCCTTCCCTTGTATGTCAGGATAATCCTATCTAAAAAAATTAGTGAATCTTCAAAAGAGATACTATTGTTGACCAACAAATTGATACTAAAGAAACATTAAAATACAAACAAAAAAGGTATAAAAAATTTAATTTTACTCATCAAAAAATGGTATAAAAAAACAAATTTCTATGTATGAAACCAGCGCTCCTCAAATCTTTTAAATTATTGGCAAAGACCCATATAACAAGTCAAAATGTCAAATTTATTCTGCTTTTCAAAATTAACCAAAATAAAATATTTTACAATTTAGCAGTTACTCAAATATTTTCACATAATCATACTATTTATATTTCTTGTCAACCAGCCAGCAATTTTACAACAAGGAGAATAGTTTACTAGCCCCTCTGAAGTTCTACACATTAAGGAAATAGTCTCTCCCAAAAATTGCAAATAGATAATTCGGTCTAGAAAGAACTTTGCAAAAGATAGACTGAATTAATTACTGTGCATACAAAATTTCAAAAGGTGGTAGGCACGGTAATAAGAGAATTGTCATAAACCCTTTCAAGGCAAAAGCCATTATACAAAAATTTAATATTATTTACCTCATCCCTAACAATTTGCCACCTTACAAAAGGTGTCAATTGCATATTAAGATCCTCTCCATTTGAAATGGATTCATTTCATGGTTTAGATTAAATATTACGTATCTAGTACCACATCATTTAAAATTCTGAATGACGTGACATTATTTACATTGTCGATTCAAGAATTAAAATCTTAACCGTGAAATGGACCCTCTCTTTATTTCACTTGAAATGGAGAGGATCCTATTCCGTCAATTGCCTAAATGAGTTAACAGAGAAATGAAAAAAAAAAAAAAAAGGAAAGGAAAAGGAAGAAAACAAAGTAGACAATTTTTAAAATACCCTTTCTTACTAAATTTAAAATATCCACAATTTAACCAAGTACTGAACTAAAAATTAGATAGGAGATCTAAAATGACATTATCATACCTTGGCAGCAACACCAAACTTTGCACAGTCAATAGCTATGCGTGTTGCTCGACCAATGCTCTCCTTTGTCCTTGTCAAAGTTCCAAGCTGTCCTTCAAAGGATGATAGAGCAACATGTGCTTCCCCATGTCTGCCTATAGATTTCGGTTTTTGAGTTACTGCTGATTCAAGTTTTTCTTCTTCATCAACAAGTGGAGCAAAAGAGGTTTTCTTGTGGTGTAAATGCACATCAGGACTACAACTGCCATTATTTTGAACAATATTACTACTATCTGAAGTAGACATGTGGCCATTTGAGGTGTGAGGTGGAGATGCCTGAGCAAGAGAATCTCCCGCATCGGTTAGAGATGGACTTGACCTGATGACAGAGATATCCTTTTCACCAAGGTGATCATCAGAAAAAGAATTCGAACTTGGACCCTCTGGTGTATGATAATGTTTGACCTCTTTCACAACCTCACACCTAAAACAAAAATAGTATAACAGTAATGAACAATTAGAACAGAACATACTATAAATCAAGTTATAAGAACGAGGAAGAAACAAAGGGTTCAGATAGCCTTTTAAAATTTGTTACACACTACATACTACTAAAACTGTCCACTTAAAATTTCCATTTTCCAAGAAGTTAACAATCAATTCTCAACTATTCATTTTCTATTTTTTCTCACTGTTGTCCCCTGACAATTGAGGCCACAGTGGAGGACAACCTGCTTTATGATTATGGCAAGAGTCCGCATGGATATAAGAAAAAGAAACTGCAAGGATTCAACCTTTGTGGGTTAGTAGCACAAGATAGTATCTATTATATTGTTGTAAAGCTGCAGTAAAGAATTAAAAGTGTGCTTACATGCCATTTACTTTGCTTTTGGCATCCACTGAAGGCATCAACAAACACATGTTATCCTCACAACCAGCATCATCTGCACTGTACCGATGCATAATGGTATCATTTCTAGGTGAAACTTTATGACTCTCATTAGGACAGGAGGCAGGACAGGAACTCATCCTCATTTTATCTGAATTATCAACTTCTTTATCAGAAATTTCAGCTTTACAATTGGTCAATTCAACATTTTCAACATCTCCTTCATCCTTTGGAGGCAACAAAGGATCAATTGAAGTCCCATTAAAACTGAGGTTAGCCTGTCTTTCATCAAGACTAGGAGACACATATGATGCACTTTGAGTTGGGTCTGCAGTTTTAACAGCATGACTATCAAAAGAACCACTAATATCTTTGCCATCAACATCATCCCTAGCATCAGGGAAGACATCCTCAGAAAATTCATGCTTTGGGATCTCTGAATATTCAACTGGTTGATTGCACAAGTCCACCTCCATTGACAATTTACAATTTTCCTCTGAGATTATTGGGCTTCGACTTGTAGAAAATCCAGAACCACATACCTGAGAAGAAATATTGCCAAGAGAACCCATACTCGGCAATCCCAGACAAGTCCTTGCTTTGCTTTCCACAGCCACATGAGGGCTTCTTTTCATCGGAGAAATACAACACCCACTAACTACAGTTTTCAAGGTTGGTGATGCTTCATTACATGCTTGACCTTCTTCAGCAGCATTAGCTGACATAGCTTCCAGAGCACGATGAAGGCGTTTAGATGGAGGTAAAGCTGCTTCACCATCCATCGAGCAGCCAAATGATTGTTCTTTCTTAACTTTCCAAGGCTGAGGTCTATTCATTGAGACTTGAGTGCAATGCTTGGAAGGTGACAATACATTTTCCGGAGCTCCATTCACTAGAAGTGAGTTTCTGCCTGTAACACTATCATCATCATGTTTTTCATGCATGCTGATCTGCTCTGATGGATTAACTGTAGATTCCTTTATGGTTCTCTCTTCTGTCTGTGAAGAGCTATTGAATTCCTCCTCTGCAGATGATGATTTTCCCATCCGTACCCTTGCTCGTTTCACCAATGGCAGGTGCTCATCTCCATCTTCCTTCAAGCATCTCTCATTCATCTTTTCAAAATCTCTTTGTGAATTTATACTAGTATTCTGCACCCCAGCCTCCAAACCCATCTCCCTCTCCAATGTGGCAGGAGGCACAGCTGAATCATTAGTCACTCGCTTTCTGCTTGGTTTCCTTTTCTTCTTGATGACAATAGCCTTTATTTCGAGATCAAGCCCTTTGCTTAACTCAACATCTCCATCCAAACATTCAACAACAGTATCAGAGTGCTCAAGTTTACAACCAGACTCAATCGTGCTGCCTTCATTTAGACTAAAGGTGTCAGAATCAACTGTGGCAATTTCAGAACTATTTTCTTCAACACTGCCATTTGAAACAAAAGCAGCGGAATCAACATCATCCGACTCAGATGCATCAGGTGACTTCCTGATTCGCTTATTCCTTCTTAAAGAACCCTCCCGAACTACATTGGCTGATTTGTCTCCAGCATTATTGCCACCATCATTGCACGACATTGTGAAGGTTCGTGATCTACGGGTTTCCAACCTTGATGAACTTCTAGACCTTTGAGCCTTTCTATAAGTGGCACAGCTCTGTGGCTGTATGAGACTGGATCTTTTTTTTGAAGAGTAAGTAGTTAGCAAAGGTGTTGCTGTAACTGCCGCAGTATCAATAGATTCCTCCCCTAAGGCCTCTTTATCAAGCAAGGCATCGGCAGGTGCTGCAGCTAAGGCATCCTCAACAAGAACACTGGAGTCATTTTTATCTGTTGTGGTAAATGAAGTTTTTAACTGTGAATTTTGATTTATTTCAGGAGTTTCTGTCTGATCATTCAATTCGAAGTTGGCTGCTAAGCCAGCTGAAATCCCACCCTTTGCAGCTGCAACCTCATCAGCAGAGTTTAAATCATTGACTAGATCCTGTTTCTTTAGTTTCTCATAGCTATCGATAATCTCCTGGACAGCACGTAGAAAATCAGCACTCCTGCCATTACGTTTGACCAGAAGAGATTGTTTCTTCTCTTCAGTAAATGCTTCAACATCAGCAGGATTGCAGAAGCCTCTGAATGACAAGTTATTGTTATTAGAATAAGGTTAAGTTGCTTGCTAACTTCAAATTAAACTCTCATAAGGCACACTTAGAGAAAAACAAGAGTGACATTGAGTAAAATAAACCAAAACAATTGACGTCCATAGCAAACAAGTGAATTCACTATCACCACAATGGATCCAAACAAGAGAAAGTGTTGACAAAGTAACACAAAGATATAAAATGAGTGGAACCAGAACAAAGCCAAGCCTGAAGAGCAAAATCCATCTTGCATTAACTCTCACACATTAGTAAAAAAACTTGGAACATAGAAGTGGGAGGCATAACTATTAGTATAACACACTGAGATGCCATATTTACACATGCTACATTTCAAAAAGAAACAATACATAATGCCAACATGAAATGAACAATCAATATGTCAAGACCATACAACATACACAGATGACTATGTACCAATGATTTAACTTTTAAAGTAAAAGATTTGTATGCTTTCTCTTGCTTCCCTCAAAAGAAAATATCATAGAAAAAGAAAAAAGCAGAAGAATAAAAAGTTCTCTGGCCTTGAACATTGAAGAGAAGCCAATGGCTATAGTTTTCCAATGAAAAATTGGAAGTTTATCACCAAAATTTACAACTCCACATTTGAGCTGCAACTCTGACCTTGAAGACATACAAGCACATCCATAGTACTTTTAATCAGTAGATACAGATATAAAGAACAAGTATATTAATAAACTATTTGTCTAACTCCAGGTCATTTAATATTATTACGTCTTTCCAGACTTCAATCAATCCAATGAAGTTAAAACCTCCATATCCTAACTACTGCACTTCAATATAAAATAGGGTAACTTAGAAAAATAAAAATTAAAGAAAAACATTCTGCACTTTAACGTTTTACAGATAATTAAGGGAAATGGAACAGGACAGAGTCTGATAATAAAAAGGAGAGGTGAGGTCAGAGTGTTGAGAGACAAGTGTTTTGGGATGATAATAAAATATGCATAAAAAATTAAAATATAAATAGAATAATTTTTTTTTTATAAGATAAGTTTTATTGCAAAGAAAAAAAAAAGACATACAGGAGCCTAAAGAATATGGAAAAAAAAAAAAAAAAGACTATGCACATAGTGACAACGATGACTATAAATTCCGGAATGGATTTGTTACCAGTTACTCCCCATGCTCCAGACCAATCAAATAAAGAACCACTAAACAAAACTACCAAAAGGGTTCTTGTTGTATAAATAGGATATTTATAAACAATTTAAACATATGTTAAATAAGATACACACACAGATGCATACACTCGGGGTGAAAACCTGACCTCCCATGTGGGGTGGAACAGGGCAGGTCAAACGGGGTGGAGCAAATCCTCTCTGACCAACATAATTAAGGCTCCATTCCATACAAGAGGGCAAAGCAATACATGATTATGGTCCACCAACAACAAAGAGAACAACCATATAACTATAGAACTCGAAAATACTTAAAGTTCATATTCAGATGACCAACTGTCAATCCAAACAGATTTTTAAAAAGTCAGCATAGCTGTAGCTTCAGCTGTAACCAAATAATAAGCCCAATGTCCAACCACATCCCTAATAATCAACTGATAAATTGATCAACAAATAAGCTCAAAGCCTAGAAAATTTCTTTTCCTTTTTGTAAGTAATATGGAATTCTGAGGGAATTAAGGAATTTGTTTTCTTCTATTAATTATGATGGGCATTCTGGTAGAGGTACTAGAGGTAGTTTGACATCCTCTGGTTTGGGTTCGTTTGTTGGTCAATGATTTTGAAACTTCTATCTTGGAATGTGAGGGGTCTGAATGATCCTCATAAGAGAGTAGTTGTGAAGAACCTCTTAAGGGAGTAGAAGTGTGATATTGTATGTCTTCAAGAATCTAAACTGGACAGCACCAGCTCTATCTTGGTAAAAAACCTCTAGGGTAGCCCTTTTGTAGACAGTGGACTGGGGGGCCTTAGATGCCTTGCATACAGCTGGGGATATAATTCTGACGTGGGATAGGAGGGTTTTTGAGAAAATTGATCTGGTGATTGGTAGTTTTTCAGTTTCAGTTTTATTAAAGGGAGTGTCAAATGGCTTTGAATGGATCTGTTCAGGGGTGTACGGACCAACTAACGGAAGCCTTAGGGATGCCATGTGGGTAGAACTGGACTCTGTGAGGTCACGGTGGGATGGGGCTTGGTGCTTATTTGGTGATTCCAATGTTATCAGATACCTGGCTGAGAGACTTGGCTGTAATTCTTTTAGTCCAGCTATGTTTAAATTTTCAGATTTTATTGCAGAACATTTGCTGGTAGATTTGCCTTTGGTGGGAGGTGAGTTTACTTGGTTTCGAGATTCAGATAATCCATCAATGTCCAGAATTGATAGAGTTTTGATGTCAGCTAGTTGGGAGGAGCAATTCTTAGATGTGTCCCAAAGGACTCTACCTAGGGTGGTGTCGGATCACTGTCCTTCACTAGTGGAGGCGGGTGGAGTTTCAAGGGGGAAAAGCCCTTTTAGATTTGAAAATATGTGGCTAAAGGTGGAGGGTTTTGTGGATAAGGTGTGGCTTTGGTGGAATAGTTATCACTCTGTGAGGCCGCCTAGTTATGTTTTAGCTTGTAAGTTGAAGGCTCTGAAAGGGAATTTGAAGCATTGGAACAAGCATGTTTTTGGAGATGTAGCTTTTAAAAAAAAGAGTCTACTAACTGAGCTCTTAGACATTGACAAGAGAGAAGAGATGCAGGTGATGACTCCAAAGGACAAGGCTAGAAGGTTGGTGGTTAAATCTGATATAGATTACTTGGGTTCTATGGTTAAATCTGATATAGATTATTTGGTTTCTTTGGAAGTGATTTCTTGGAGGCAGAAGTCCAAGGCCCTTTTTATTAAAGAAGGTGATAACAACACACGGTTCTTTCATAGAATTGCCAATTCACATAGGCGTACCAATTAGATCAGGGAAGTGGAGGTGGATGGCTTTCGATATGAGGATGAATTAGAGGTTACAGATCAGGTAGTGGATTTCTATAAAAAATTATATCAGGAACCAGAAGCTTGGAGGCCTGCTATTGACGGGTTAGAGTTTGCTTGTTTAGACGAAACTAAGAGGTCTTTGTCGGAGAGGGAGTTTGAGAATGAGGAGATTATTGAGGCTCTCATGGAGGCGGAAGGGGATAAGGCCCCTGGGCCAGATGGGCTTTCTATGGCTTTCTTTCAGAAATGTTGGAGTGTTTTGGAAGGGGATGTCATGGCATTTTTCAAGGATTTTCATAACCAGTGCGTTTTTGAGAAATCTCTTAATGCCACCTTTTTGTGTTTGATCCCCAAGAAGACTAACGCAATCAATATTAAATTTCTATAGTTAAATTCTCAGTTTTGGTCAATGGGTCTCCTGCTGGTTTCTTTGGTAGTTCTCGTGGCCTGCGCCAAGGGGATCCTTTGTCTCTCCTTTTATTCCTATTAGTTATGAAAGTGCTGAGTAGACTACTGAAGAGAACGGAAAATGGTGGTTTTCTTTGTGGTTTTCAAGCGGGGTCCCATAGACAAGGGGGTGTGCATATCTCTCATCTTCTTTTTGCTAACGATACTATTTTGTTCTGTGATGCTTCTAAAGACCAGTTATTATACATTCGGATGATGCTGATCTTCTTTGAAGCTATCAGACGCCTGAAAGTTAATGTAGGTAAGAGTGAGATTGTTCCTGTTGGGGATGTTGGGAATTTGAATGCTTTGGCCCGTACCCTATGTTGCAAGGTGGACACATTGCCTACGAGTTATCTGGGCATGCCACGTGGGGCCCATTATAAGGATGTGTCGATATGGTCTCCTATTATAGAAAAGATGGAGAAATGGCTATCTAGCTGAAAAAGACTTTATTTGTCAAAAGGTGGCAGGCTTACTTTGTTAAAAAGTACTCTCTCAAGCCTTTCCACCTACTTTTTATCTTTGTTTACTATCCCTCAGGCTGTGGCAGCTAGGATAGAAAGAATTCAGAGGAATTTCCTTTGGGGGGCCTCGGAGGATGTTTTTAAATACCCTTTAGTTGCTTGGGATAAGGTCTGTTTGCCTATTGAGAGTGGTGGCTTGGGGATCCAGAGAATTGGGTTGTTTAACAAGGCCTTACTCGGGAAGTGGCTATGGCGTTTTGGGAATGAAAGTAACAGATAATGGCGTCAAGTTATAGCAGCCAAATATGGTGAGGGGAGAGGAGGCTAGTGCATTAGAGGGGTAAGAGGTTCTCACGGGTGTGGGATGTGGAGGAGTATTAAGGAAGGCACTAAGAAGTTCTTTAGTCAAATTCAGTTTAATGCGGGGGAGGGTTGCCGTGTTAGTTTTTGGCATGATCCTTGGTGTAGGCCTATTCCTTTGAAGAAGCTTTTTCCTGCTATGTTTGCATGCTCTCTTTCTAAAGAAGCATGGGTCTCTGACTTGGCAATATCTAATTCTGAAGGAAATAGGAGTTGGAATTTACTTTTCTTTCATGGTCCTCAAGATTGGGAGGCAGATAATATTTATTCCTTTTTTGAGCTTATTTATTCCTCTATGCCGAGGAGTGAGGGGGAGGATCATTGGGTTTGGAGATTGACCACGTCTGGGGTTTTTGATGTGCACTCTTTTTATAAGCTGTTATCTAGTCCTAACACCGATGAATTTCCTCAGAAGGGCATTTGGTGTGCAAAGGTGCCTAAACGGGTGTCTTTCTTCCTATGGACAGCAGCTAATGATGGGATTCTCACCATTGACAATCTTGTCAACAAAGATCGGTTTCTGGTTAATAGGTGTTGTTTATGCTGCTGTGATGGGGAATCAGTGGATCACCTCCTGCTTCATTGTAAGTTTTCTCATGCCTTATGGAGCGAAGCTTTTGCAGTGTTTGGGATCCAATGGGTAATACCAAGGTCAGTCAGCTCTTTTTTCTTTATGTGGAGAAACTGGTTTGGAAGGCATCATTCGTCCATTTGGAATATGGTCCCGGCATGTTTAATGTGGTTAGTTTGGCAGGAAGGCAATACCCGCACTTTTGAAGACAAGGAGAGAACATTAGATCATCTAAAATCTCTCCTTTTTGGTACTCTGTTTCTTTGGGCTTGTATTTGGGGGTGTACGAATTGTATTTCTTTATCTAAGTTTTTAGCCTCTAGTTCCTTTAGTTCTTGATTTTTTTTGGTATCTGTTTCTTGTTCAGAGTGTTCACTATCGTGAGCATGATGTTCAATTTTTTCAATATAAAGTCTTATTACCTATCAAAAAAATATGGAATTTTATTAGAAAATAAAGGGAATGTAATATGGAAATTTATTAGAAAATAAAGGGAAGCTCTTAAAAAGATATTTACTAAGAGTGTGTTTTGTTGGGTAGATTTTAGGGGTAAAAAGAAACGAGGGGAAAGAAAATGGACTGGATAATCCAGTTTTTCCCCATTTGGTTGAAAGGAAAAAGGGATTGATGGAAACAAATGAGTATGTGCTTTCGATATCTTGGCTCACCAATTCATAAAAGGAAAATCCAAACGCAAGAACTGAATAAATTAATTTTTAAAATAACAAAAGAAAGTAAAAATAATTGATTTCTCAAATTCAAAATATTTAGAAACTCAAGGAAGTTCATGGAATAGCATTCACGAACTTAGGAAATTACAAACAGGTTTCAACATATCCTTAAGAAGTTACAACCACATAAAGAACTTAAAACTACATAGAGACTAATTCTGCAGCATATTAATTGAAAAGATCAAACAAATGCATGTATGTCAATAAGCTATTTTGGAATTGGAGCTCTAAAAACAGCTTGCGAAAATCTCCATGGATTCCATTGGTGCTGTGGGCCAATGGTATTTAATCAACTGCTCCTATGGCAGTGCTAGGGAGTAGGATAATGGCAATCCCTATTCGATGAACAAGATGATAATTTCTTTTGTAAGCGGAATATTTTTTTTTTTAAAGTCCTAAAGAGAACACTCTCCAAGTAAAACACAATCAGCTTTCATCCAGTAATAAGAAGTTAAATATTTGATCCATAATCAACAAAGGTCCTGCAGAACCAAATTCATATCAAATCCATTCAATATAGACTATCTTCACATGCACTTTGCACTTGTTTAGAGTTTTTTCATTTTTAAATTATTACTTTAAAATGTCTAAATGTCAATTAAAAAATTAACAAGCGTAACACATAATAACATATATAAGGTTTTTTGTGTAAATGGCATCATGACATTATCCCATATATATATGGTCCAAGTCTAAATCTTATAATTTAATTGTCACAGTAAGTGGGGAGGGGGGATTCAAACCCTGGTTCTACTTATAAAAGTTATAGGAGAAACAGGCAAGTCTAAATCCTATAATATCCAATTGACATGAAATTTAGGGTGCGTGTTAAGACTTGAGAATATTAAGAACATGCAATCTAACATTTGGGTCTTCAAAATATTAATTTGATAAGAAGTTATTGAGTAGCATAACATTAAGCAAAAGTTACACCAAATGTAAATTGATCCTCTCTCTCACACAC
The DNA here is from genome assembly GCA_023736055.1 of Quercus glauca. Classification (NCBI taxonomy): domain Eukaryota; kingdom Viridiplantae; phylum Streptophyta; class Magnoliopsida; order Fagales; family Fagaceae; genus Quercus; species Quercus glauca. Next base: position 20,730,274 of record CM043326.1, on the reverse strand, counting down.
ACACACACACAAAGAAATCTTAAATGAAAGTGCAAGTGATGATCATAAATCAGGAGGGTCAGACCTTCATATAAACTGAACCAAAAAAAAAAGGGCACCAACTTATTACCATAACATACCCAATGAATCCTAATAATTCTAAACATCTAAGGATTATGACATTCATATAAGGTGAAGGAACACAAAAGCATTCAAAACATAAATGAAGAGTACAGATTGAACCGCCCAAAACAAACATGATCATCATCGCAAACATGGTGAGCAATATAAACACGATATTTGAATTGGGGATACAAAAATAGTGTAAAAGGTATCCAACCAGCATTAGTAAAAAGAATCACCAATGAGTTCTAGCTCAAATGGTACTTTGGTACTTCCTCCTCCCATAATAATGCGATGGGGAGTTAGGTTGTGGGTTCAAGGTGTGTAGCTTACTAATAAAACATAGTTAAAAGAATATACTAATTTTTTCGTACTGTACCTGGGTAGAAAATGATGAAAAAAAAAAAAAAAAAAAACAGTACACACAGCCCACCCCTACACTCTACCTCACATATTGAATATGCCTAAGACAAAACTGTTCGTTACATGCAAACTTATGACCCCGACAAGTTATATACTTAAAAATTACAGTGGATGAAGAAACCACCCTGAAGTACAGCCTAAACCCATGCACCTCAATGCTCTCACAGTGCCGTTGAGCCTCAATTGAGGCTACTGCCCACAATCTACCATTCAAATATCCACAAACACCTTTAGGCCCACACGTCAGATAACCCACACCCACTAACCTAACCTAGCCCAACCATCCCTTCAACCACCTTTAGAACCCCACCTCAAACAACCCACATCCACTAGCCTCCACAGCATTACTCACATCACTGGAGGATCAATTGGCAATGAATCTTTCTTTTTAGATGTTATTATGTATTAATCGGGTGCAATTTTGCGCTTAGCACCTATTCGCACCCATTCTCTAATACGTTTGTGCGCTTGACGCTTTTACCAACACTAGTTGGTTTGTAAAGAGAAAGGAAGAGGGAGGAGGAAGCTGAAAAAGATTATTGTGGCTAAAAGTGGGGAACATGAGTTAGGAAGTCAAGTTGAAGTAATTTACCACAACCCTTTGTATCTTCTAAATGTATTCAAACTAAGATGTGTGGGAATTTTTGGCATTTTAAAGAGGACAGCAAAAGAGAAGAATCCCCCTTTTAAGTATAATAGATGAAAGGATTATCAGCCATCCCATATAGCATGTAAGGATGAGCAACAAAACATAAATGCAGATGTGTTTTCGTGACAATGGTCCTTGGAAGTAAGGGGCGGAAGTTGAGGTAATGGTTCAATCCTGTGTGCACGAAGTGTGTACTTAACTAATGAAATAAATAAATAAATAAAAAAACCCTAAAATTTTCTCAGTTGCACTGAAACACAAAAAAGTATTTTAGACCATCATTTAAAATGTGCAAAAGAGAAACCCTGTAGAGCTCTACAAGAGACTTTCGCCATTCACCACCCCACTGACCCCAGTACCATGAAGCAAACCATCAATAGAAGGAAAACAGCCTCCCCATTTACTAGTTGCCCAAGGACCACTAATGACCCCTCTCATAATCAAAGTCACTCAAAAGTCAAAACAGTATCTTATATCCCAACCTCAACAAGTATCGGTAACTTCCAGTTCAGACCCTGCCCAAGCCGCACCCCAAAAAAAAAAGTAAAATATAGATCCCTTTCCGTAGAGACTGAATAATGGCAAATGACAAAATACTATCAATACAAACTTCAAGACCAATGTCCATTTATTTTTCCTACTAGAAGTAAAACAGGGCAAACCATATCACTAATCTTTATTGTTGTAGAAACCAATTACGCTTATTTAAGCCAAGGAAACAACCAACCTTTTCATAATTAAAAAACTACAAACAATATATATAGTACCATGGTACCTTCAGGATGACACATTCATTTCAATTTAATCTAATATATAAAACCCCATTCATTTCAATAAAGGTGAGATTGAGGGTCCTAAGCCTAGAATAAAGCAGTTAATCTTAATCACCATTTCCTTTCTAAGATGCAGATACATACATATATAGCAACAGATGCCCAAACTACACCTCAGTTTCAAACCTCTTTAATCTCTCATTTAACAGTGATAAAAATTAAAATGTATACCCAAAAGAAATTTCCAGCCATGTTACACATAATTGAAAAGAGAAGAAATCGCAAAATTTGAAAACAAGAAAGAAAAGGAAACTAGTCAACAACATAAATAGCACACACGTCGCTACTATACCTCAGTTTTGAACCTCCTTTATCTCTCATTTAACAGTGACAAAAATTAAATCTCAAATACTTATCAAAAGAAGTTTCAAACCTCATTACACATAATTGAAAAGAGCAGAAATAGGGAAAAAGAAAAGTCATAATACAGCATAAATAGCTACATATGCTGATACTGCACTTCAGTTTCAACCTCTTTCAACTCTTATTAACAGTGATAAAAAATTAAAATCTATAATTCCATTCAAAAGAAGTTTCCATTACACACAATTGAAAAGAGTAGAAATAAATATATATATATATATATATATATATTTTACAACATAAGATACTGAATGCCTTATATTCCAGGCCTGGAGTACTTACATCTGTTCTGGCTTGGTTCCAAAGAAGTGGACCACTACTTTCTTCCAATCAGCTGCAAACCCCACACTCTGCGGCTCTCCCACCTGCCATTAGCAATCAACTTAATAAGCCAACTTGAATATTCAGCTACCCCATCCTTAATTTGTAAAGATTTCCTAAATACTTCAAATTGTAGATTGGTGTTTTATGTGAAAACCAAAAGGGGAATCAATGAATCATCTTCTTATACATTGCACCATACCTAAGGAGCTAATGAATTTGCTTTTATGCCAATTTGGAGCTAGTTGGGTCATGCCTAATTCAATAATTGCTATGTTGGCTAGTTGGATGGGGAATTTGGCAAACTCAATAGTGCAGAGATTTGGATGGTGGCTCCTTAATGTCATCTATGGTGCTTGTGGGGGGAGAGAGAGAGAGGAATAATCATACCTTCAAAGGAAAGGAGTTATTAGTGGCACCAATGTTGTTAAAAGCACACTTAAACGTGCTTAAAGCTCAAAATCCCAAGGTCTTCGCACTTTACTTGGCCAAAGCAAAGCTCATTTAGTGAAGTGCGCCTTTGAGCTTTTTGAAGAAGCATAAAGCACGCCTAGGAGTGCTTTCATTTTTTTTTTTTCTTAGTTAGTAATAATCAATTTATAAAATGAGCCTACTTCATTTACAAGGAAAAATGTTACAAAAAGTTGCCTAAAGAATTACAAAATGTTATGCACAGGAGGAAAATGATTCTAAACACTTGGGAATGGAGTTACAATTAGTAAAACCCCACGCCCTAGACCAATCAACAACAATCTAGACATTATAAAAATATATAAATCATAAAAATTAACTACTCAATCTTAATGAAATGACACGGACCATTAATTTATTATACACACGAACAATGATAAATTTAATATTCCTGTGCTTTTTAGGCTATGCCTTTGGGATATATTTAAATTGGACTATATTATACATTTGATCATAGCTATCACAGCTATGTATTTTTTATAAAGCACAAGATAATTATATAGAAAGTTGTGTTTAAACTATTTATGACTAGATCATAATCATATCATGACTATCATCCATTAATAATTATTTTCAAATTTACTATCTAAAAATTTTAAGAAATTGAAATAACATATGTAAATTGTTGAGAATCCATAGCCACCTACAAAAATATGGGTGTAAGGCTTTCCTGTTTTTGTTGTTGAAATAACTCATGTAAAACTTGAACTAACATGCTTTTTGCAATCGCACTATTCATTTTAGCTAATAGGAAAATATATTACTATTTTGAGGGCATTAACTTTTTTATTATATTATGAATCTTTCAATTAACAGTTTTATATATAATATTTGAATAATGTGCGTTTTACTTCAATTGGGTGCAACTAGGCTTCAAGAAGCCTATGTACTTAGGTGTGCTAGATGCTTTTAACAACACTATGTAACACTACTCAAGTTTGCTTTCCCCACAATATTATTGGAGTGTAAATCAACAACCATCCATTTCTCTACTCTTTTGATTTATGGATTTCCACAATGGTTCATTTTTTTAGATTTTAATCTTGCTGTATTTTTTTCCTTTTGAATTCTTTAGCTACTCTTATGTATACTCTAGGATAGTGAAATTTCATCGCTTATCAAAAAGTTTTTTTATAGAAAATTACACAATGAACATCAACATACCCACCCCAAATTCAATTCTAAATTAACAAATCTCAATTATTGGAAATTCTGTACAATGGTATAAACCTAAAATATAAAGGGAAACAAATACCGAAGCTTTACCAAATTTACAAAACAATCACATCCATAATCATCCAATTAAACCCCCAAAAAACACATAAAAGTTAACTTTTTTTTATTCAAATCGCAAACTCCACACCAGTAATCGTACACAAAATCAAAGAATACATTCACATGCTATCCGAAACCCTAACTAAAGCAAATCCATTCAACAGAGAAACCACCAAAAAAACGAAGGAAAACCAAAAAATAACAATAAAGATCAAAACTTTATACCTTGGCAGGCCAGGCAGGGAAGCCCTTGACTTTAGCGAGCACAAGATCACCGACCTTCCATTGCCGGCGAGCCGCCGCAGCCGCCGCCGCTTTACTCGAGCCTTTTCTCCGGCTCGGCGCCATCGGACTCGAAAACCTTACCCAATCAAAATCGAATCGGGTAGGCCAAACCGATAACCAACACAACAACGAAGAAGAAGAAGAAGATTCTAGATTCACGCCCAAACAGCCCTTGGAATTGAGCGGTTCGGCACACTGCACGGAATTCCGGGAATGGATTCCCAGGCATTGAAATCACGCAAAGCTCTCAGAGAGAAAGAGAGAGAGAGAGACTCTCAGTCTGTGACGAAACCCTAATTTGTCTCAGAGAGAGAGAGAGTTTTTTTTTTTTTTTTTTAATGTATTTTTGTGGAAGAAGCGGATTCACAGAGAGAGAGAGAGGGATATGAGAGAGTTGGTTAGGTAGGGGGCAAGTTAAAGTGCGCTAGGGGGTGTAGGATAATGATTTGAATTGAGGACAGGAATTGTGGGGTTAACGTGCGCACTCTGTGTGTGTAGATGAATCTATATCAATCTTCTACGGCTTTTGGATACTGTGTGTGTGTCTTTGTTGTGTGCAATGTACGTGTGACCTACTTATTACTTTACCTGTCTCTTTTTTTCAAAATCTAAGACCCCCCCACCCCTCGTGCTTCTAGTGGAGTGGGCTTTCAAACTCAAAATAACTTACACCTTTGACTCAGCTTTAAATGTTGTAGAATTTACTTTTCAGATATGTGGACTTGGTCCTTGGGCCTGATTATAAGGTTCATATGTGTGGCCAGTGTGTATATTGTGTGGCCTATATGGCCTTCTTTGTTTCACTAGTCACTACCAACTTTCGGCCCTTTGTGTGTAAAAATATGAATCTGGGCTTGGTTTTGAACTTTGGGCCCAATTAAATAGTAGGGGATGGGGGAGATGAGGTTTGAAGTTTGAACCACACATACGGTACATCACAAATGATATTATTACTCCTAGATTATCACTTAGATCTCATTTTTTTACTACTAAGAGCCTAATTTTGGCTATGTGTATTCTTCATAAGGTGTCTAGAAGATAAGGGAACCATGAGTGCTCCTAACAGTAGTTGAGTCATAAGAACTTACTTTTTCTGTCTATTTTAGTATAAGAACTTACTTTTTCTATTTTACACAATCACTTTTAAAAAACACACATTAAATCATATATTATACACACTATTTTATTTAAATAATCTTTTTTATTCTTTTTTTTTCATTTACTCTCTCTCTCTCTCTCTCTCTCTCTCAAATCTAAAATCTATCTAGCCTTTCATGCAACTTGCCTCTCTCTCTCTTCACCGTTGTTGTTATTGTTTCTTCTTCTTCTTCTTCTTCTTCTTCTTCTTTGCAATATGGGTTTGATGATTTCTTTATGGATCTATATATGGATTTGATGAGTTTGGGATCTTAATTTAGGATGTGTTTGACAAAGAAATAGTTAGGGAAGAGGGTAAGCGAAGAGAGAGAATTAGGTGGGAGAAGTGAAGAGAGAATCTAGTGGAAGAGGTGAGAGAAAAAATTATTTTAAAAATAAGATACAAAACTACAATAACCGTTAAAATATGCACAGTTAGAGTATTTGCATAAGTCCATCTAAAACTTTTCATCTATTTTACCATAACAACTTACTTTTTCTATTCGACACAACCACTTTGCAAAAACACTCATATTAAATTATCTATTTGACAAAATTTAATTACAAAATTGGTTATAGTCTAAGGTTACAAACTTACTCAATAAAATAAACATTACTACATATTTTGAAAATATAACATTGAATTACATATTCTTTATACTTTTAATACACATGTCAAATTTTGTGTCAATTGGATATTATAATTGCATTTTAGATTACAGGTTAAAGTTAGCTTATTTTACTATTTAACTTATTTTTGCTACTATTCATGAGTTTTATTGTACTATTTCAGCTAACTTTTACATTTATCTATAGTACTTTTAGCAAAAAATTTTCAATTTCAGCAAAATAAGCTATTCCCAAATAGACCCTGTATACTATGGGTCCGTTTGGATAGCGCTTATTTTGTTGAAACTGAAAACTGAAAACTGAAAACACTGTAGTAAAATAATTTTTAAATGTGTGAATAGTACCATGGGACCCATTTTTAACGAAAAAGTGGCTGAAATGATATTTGTGGGTCCATGAACAGTGCGCGAATGCACTGTTCATGTTGGAAAGTCAACATTTGCAGCTACTGTTCATGAATAGTAGCCGCAACAGTAGCTGCACAAGAGTTGAAACGTGAAAAAAAAAAAAAAAAAAAAAAAAAAAAAAAAAAGGCTGAAACGTGAAATGAAAACGCAGACCCCACAAAACTTTGTATCCAAACGGGCAATATATGATCTATAAGCTTATATTTTATGAATAATTTTAAATTACAAAAACTAGCAATTTAAATAATTTATTGATGGCATAACCATTGATCTTTAATTTTCTAGAAATTTTGCAAGTATGGAAGATATAAGAAGAAAATGTAATCCAATGGTGAAATTCTTAAAATTCACCTCCAATAAGAAGATATTGAGTAAGGTTATAGTCTTAGGCTATAACCAATTTTGTAGCTAAATTTTATCTTTATTTATTATACACCATCTTTTATTTAAATAATATTTTTCTCACTATTCTTTATTATTTCATACCTACCCAACGAGCCCTACCCATCTTAACACACTCCAAGTCCACTTTTTATTTCTCTAAACACACTTTCTCTTTCTTTTTCTCCTTCCCTTTCTTCTTTCTTTGATGGGAGGGTTTGATGAATTTGGAATCTAGATTTAGAATAAGTTTGAAGAATTTGATGATTTGTATAGATTTGTTGTTGGATTCAAGAGAAGATAGAGGAGAATGAAAGTAGAGGAAGAGAGAGAATCGGATGAGAGAGGATAGAGGAGAGAGAAAGAAATAGAAAACTACAGTAATCGTGTATATATAGAGGAACTGATGTAGGTAGATTTTGACAAAAATGTGTAAAATGATGCACTTTTTCTATTATAGGGGGAACAGTGCAAGTGCTCTTACTGTAGCAGAAATGTATATAAACAGTGCTGTAAGGAAGTTGATGCGGATAGTTTTTGAATAAAAATGTATAAAACTTACCACTTTTTCTATTTTGCTCTTATGGTGTATCTAAGAGGCCCCGTGCTTGTAGGGGGCTTTCAAACTCATAGAACTCAAGGCTTTGAATGAAATGAAAATGTTATAGAGAATATACTTTTTCAGAAGTGTGGGCTTAGTCCTTGGGTTCATTTGGCCCACTTAAGGTTCATAATGGGACCTGCACTTGTGGGCTACTGTGTAGATTTTGTGGCTCAAATGAAACGTGAGTGGCAATTGGCAAAGAACTTTTGTTTCACTAGCAACTTTTTGGCCCTTTATGCGTGGCAATGGGAATCTGGGCTTGATTTGGAAAAGTGCTTAATTTTAAAGTGGTTTGGACCCAATTGAATTTCTCGTGTCCATGCATATTCCTCCTAAGGTGTCTAGACGATGAGGGTGCTACGAGTGCTCCTTTCAGTGGTTGAGCTATAACCTAGTCTAACCTCACCCAAGGTCCAAAGGATATTCATATTTCCTATAAATAAAGAGAAGTACTTTGTATGCAACATCTTCATAATATTTTTATAATAAATTATAAATATTAAATTGTTATTGGTTTTAATTTGAATTTATAAATTAAATTACACTTTTGTCCATGCATAACAACTAATAATAACCTACCACGTAGGATTTTTTGTGAAAATATTGTGAACATAACATTTCTTATAAATAAACAATAACATATAGAAGAATATTCATTCCTATAAATGTGTGGCTATAGGAATCTTGAATAGGAATAGAAATAGGACTAAGTTAGATGATAATTTGTATAACAAATTATGTGTGGCAATAAAAATCTTCGCCTGGTGATAAAAACTTAAAAACTAACCATTATAAAGTGGATACTATGGATTTGAATTATATCGCATAACAATATTATCTTTATTTTTTTTTGGAATCAATACCCATATTATCTAATCTAGAATGATTTAACAATAAGATAAGTTAAGGTTATAAAGGTAAATTGAGAAATCTAAAATTTAAATTCTATAAAATTAAGACACATATTTTATACTTAAACTATTAGTATTACTTGCTGTTATTGTTTAAATTTGTATTATTTTATTAAAATAAAGCACAAGAACACTTGCATTGTGTGTGTGAAGAAGCTAGTATACTTATTAGCCTCTTGACAAAAAGATTATATGCAAAGTGAAATCTGGATACAATGACTTTGGAAAATATGTAAATTGTTCTACTTCTACACCTTTTGCGGTTTTTCCTTTTTTTTTTTTTTTTTTTGGTTTGGGTGGTTTCGTTTTTTTCATCACTTCCGATAACCCCTATGGGCTATATGGGTAATGGGTTGCGTAATGGTTGCAAGCAGAGGATGACAGTTCAATCCTACCAAGTTTTATTCAAACAACAATAACAATCAGATAAAGCCAAAGAATAATTGGTAAGAGAATGTAAGCCAAGAGAAGTGAGGAAAGAGTTTCTAACAATCCAAACACTCATCCTCAACTGATTCAACCCAAAGTCACATGCATTTGCATATATATATATATATATATATATATATATATATATATATATACATACTAGTCTTTGAGCATGCACTCACGCGCGTGCTCAGAGGCTCTTTCTATTTTTTTTGGTAAACGTTAATTATAATTTTAAAATTTTTTTTAATTTTTATTTTTTGAACCACATAAAAGTCCAGTAGAAAGAAAGGAATCCTCTTATATATAGTATAAATAGAAGATAGATATAAACTAGACTCATCACACGCGTTTTGCGTGTGCAATAAGACTCTTTTTCATTTTTTATTTTATGTTTAGTGAAATAATGTTTAAAAGTGAGATAGAGATAATGCCCTAATTTTTAGGATTTTGATAAAAATTTGAAAACCTAAAAGTTAGAAATTCTTTTTAAAATAGTAAATTACTCTTTTAACCAGTTTGTGTTTTTAATTTTAAAATTATTCAACTAAAAGATAGAGGTATTTTAGAGAGTTTAAAAATTTGTATGAGAATATTTTAGTACGTAAAATATTAAAAACTAAACAATTCACTTGCACAGTTGGTAACATTATTATTATTATTATTATTATTATTATTATTATTATTATTAGAAGAAGAAGAAGAAGAAACCTGGTAACATTATTAATTGCACTCAATACAGTGTTTGAAAAAAATTGATAATAGGATAATTTTAATTCATTTTAATCAAATTTGCCAGAAACCAAAAAGTCTCCTACCTATATATGAGGTGTGTTTGATTAGACATTTTAGAAGTCCAAAATTACGTTTTTAAAACTCAAAACTCTATTTTGCAACAACTCTTTATAGCTTTTTTACAAACGCTCATTTAAACAAAAAATATTGTTTGCAATAGTTTATACAAACTTATGCTGAGTCATACACACACACACACACACATATAGTTGTGCGTGCTGCATGCAATTTTTTCTCTTACAGTGTGAAAGATTATAAGGGTATGTTTGGTAATTGTTTTTTTTCCTTATTTTCTATTAAATAATTTTTCTATTTTTAAGACTAAAAAAACTTGTTTGACAACTCAAAATGGACAAACAAAAACTGCTCTCAAAACTCAATTTGTAAAAGAAAACTAAAAATATGCAAAAAACTGTTTTCAGTTTCTAATTTTCAAAAATTAATGAAAACACGCATTTAATTTAATGAATCTGTCTCATTTAATGAGTTAGCATTAGAGTTTAAATCCTAGTAATAACATATTTTAATATTTTCTTTTTTTTTTCCAAAAAACTATTTTTTTAATTTCAGATAACCAAACATGTATTTTATTTCAAAAATACAAAAAAAAAATGTTTTTCTTTGTATTTTTAAAAATAAGTTTTTAAAAATATAAAACAAAAACGGTTACCAAATATAACCTAAAGATTCCTATATTCCTTCTAAAAGAGTTTTTCTTTAACTACCAAAAAAAAAAAAAAAAAAAATCCCACTAAACCGGGATGTAGATCTCCTCAATTTGAAAGCTCTACGAAGGTCATACTTTTAAACGCGTGTAAATAAACGATATACTTTTTTTTTTTTTTTTTTTGACGAACAAACGATATACTATTTGATTACATATTCGGATATTCCAAAAAGAAATTAATGAACATGATACCATTCAAATATGTGACTTTGTAAAAGGCAACTGGCTCACTAGCAAGGTTTTTTGACTGCATGGCTGGGCTGACTGCGTCTACGTACTTTAAGTCTATTAACCATATAAAAAGAGTCGGTAATCTTAGGAATAGTAGTAGGAATAGCATTTTGGTTTTGTCAAGTTTTTAGACTTATTCTAATGTTATTAAAAAAACCTTTTATTACGCATTTGGCCAATTTGGTGAGATAGATTTTTTTTCTTCTCAAGTATACCGGTTTGTTTTTGTTTTATATTATATTATCTATATAGCCTTGAAGTTATAGTATTTTTGGTTTGCTTAACGTCCACTATTTCACTGGTAGTTTTTTTTTTTTTTTTTTAAATGTGTAAACCTATAGTAGTTTTGTTACATTATTTTTGGTTTGTTCAATTCACAATGTTTCGCAAAATAATAAAATATTAACACAACAAATTGGTACAATATTTTCATAATTGTTAAGGTGTTAGTTTCTTATAGGTCAAATAAAATAATAAAATATCATATTAGAACTAGCCACAACAAAAAATAAAGTTATTGTGCAAAAAAGTGTTAGATCCACAACATTTTTCACAATACTTTCATGACAAACCATAAGTGGTGATGGCGTAGCAAATACACATAACTCCAAACTCGTCCATAATGGTCATCCAGGTCAAGTATAGGAAAATAAGTTGTACTGAACGTTCGTCCATGACAGGCTCGTCCATCCTTAATGATGGTTGGACAAGCCCCATACATTCCAAGCGTATTTCTCTATGCAAGTCTTGGACAAGCTCCATATTCCTATCTCATATCACAAGTAAAAACCGAGGTTTATTGCTACAAAACTGCTCTCAATTGCAGTTATGGAAAATAAGGCCAAACAATAATAACTCCCATGACAGTTATGAGAGTTAACTCTGAACCTTTTGACCTCCTCAATAATAGGAGAAGTTATCAAACAAGTAATCGTTCCAGATGCTATATAAACATTCCTCTACACCAAAACAAAGTAAGTCTTTCAAACACTTCCAAAAAATTGGAATTTCATATTTTGAGAGAAAATACTAACTTTATCATCGGAGGGTTTTTGGCCGGTCTTCCCCGGTCACCTTTGATTATGTGTTCTTCTCTTTCAGGTTTTCTAAGTGATTCTCTTGTTACTGAAGCCCAAAACATTCAGTCTACTGATTTTACTTCGTATCATCAGTTGGCGTCGTCTGTGGGGAGGATTTTTTGTTTCTGCAATTAATCATTCTCCAACAAAAAGGTTGTATGGTTCGGACAAGATCAAGAGCCACCAGCCCAGGCCATCAAGAAAGTAGGGATGCTTCTAGTAATCCCTACCATGATCGTTAGTCAACGCTTGTCATGCAACCATCCTCTGTTCAACATGTACAGTCCATGGCAGCGGCCATGGTGGAGTTAACCCGTCAGAACCAAGAGTTGACCAGGGAGATTAATCTAAGGAGGCAATGATATAAGGGATTCACTAAAGGACAAGCCCAGAGTCAGGAAAATAGAGGAAATGCTAAACCCGAAAGACAGTCGATGGGGTACCACTGCACGAAGGGTGCCACATTTGGAGAGGGAGATGGACCAAATGAGGAAGGTTATGGACGAGATGAGGGAGAGCATGAGAAGGGCAAATCCCGTTGAGGATTTAGTTCATCGAACAGACTCCCCTTTTACGGCTTCCATCAATGGTCACCCCTTACCTCTGAAGTTCAAAATGCCTTCCTTTGATTCATATGATGGAACGCGTGACCCTTTTGATCATATTGCCACTTTCAAAACTATAATGCATCTCCAAGGAGTTCCAGACGAGATTATGGGCAGGACCTTCCCTACCACTCTTAAAGGACTAGCGCGAGTATGGTTCAGTAAGATACCTCCGAATACAGTAAGTTCTTTTGAAGAATTGAGTAAGTTATTTGTTAATAATTCATCAGAGGACAAAGGCATAAACTTTCCTCGTCCAGCCTGTTAACCATAGAACAATGAGAGAATGAAAGTTTGCGGTCCTTCATCACTCGCTTCAACAGGGAAGCCCTGATAGTGGACGAGGTGGATGACAAGCTACTATTGGCGGCCTTCCATAATGGGATTAATTCTGACCTATTCATCCATAAGCTTTATAAGAAAGAGCCTCAGTCCATGGCTGAACTCGTCCATTCGGCCCAAAACTTTATGAATGTAGAAGACGCAATCACAGCTAAAAAGAGGAAGAGAGCTAAGACTACGCGCCACTCCGAGCGAGGTCCTCGTCTAAAGAAATGACGAACGGAAGAGAAGAAAGGCCGAGACAATAAGAAGCCAGGCTCTTCAGCGCGGAGTCAACAATACACCCCTTTGAACATGCCACTTGAGAAAGTTCTTATGCAAATCAAGGACGATCCTTCCTTGAAGTGGCCAGAGAAAATGAAAGGAGATCCTAATAAGTGCAATAGGAATAAGTATTGTCGCTTCCACAGAGACCATGGGCACGACATGGACGGATGTTTTGATTTAAAACAGCAGATTGAAAATCTTATTAGACAATGAAAGTTGAAGAATTTCCTTGGACGAGAGCACAAGGATGAGAAGTTGAAAAGGAAAGTAGAAGAGTCGTCGCGACCCCTGATTGGAGAGATAAGAGTTACTATAGGAGGAAGTTTAATAGGTTAGTCGTCCAAGTTAAGGAAGACATACTTGAAAGTAGTGTAAAACGTTCAGCTCTTTGGGCGATCACCAAGGGCGAGGACCACGGACGAGCAAGCAATCACATTCACGGACGAGTTCACCACCCTCATGACGACGCCATCGTCATCACTTTGCTTATTGCTGACTATATCACCAGGAGGGTGTTAGTGGACAATGGAAGTTTAGCGGACATTTTTTATTATCTTGCTTTTCAACAAATGAGGCTTGGACAAGATCAACTTCGTCCAGTGAATTCGCCCTTGGTAGGCTTCGGAGAAATGAAAGTACAACATGTAGGCACTGTTACATTACCTGTAGTGGTGGGAGCGTATCCACAGCAGGTAACTAAGGACGTGAATTTCCTTGTGATAGATTGTTTGTGCTCCTATAATGCCATAATTGGAAGGCCAACTTTAAATAGTTGGAAGGTAGTTACGTCTACTTACCACCTATTAGTCAAGTTCCCTACGAAGTATGGGGTGGGACAAGTGCATAAAGATCAGCTAGCAGCAAGAGAATACTACTTAGCCATGTTGGCCATGGATAAACAAGTTTAGACGATGAACATTGAGGAAAGGAAAGTTGTGGTAGAGCCCACTGAGGTATTGGAAGACATTCCCTTGGACGAGAATAACCCTGAGAGGTATACTAGGATTGAAGCGGATATGGATAAAAAGACGAAGCAAAATCTTATCCAGTTCTTAAAGAAGAGCATTGATGTATTCGCATGAAGTCATGAGAATATGCCTGGTATAGACCTTAATGTCATTACCCACCGTCTGAATGTATATCCTTCCTCAAGGCCTGTACAACATAAGAAAATAGTGTTTGCCCCTGAAAAAGACAATGACATTAAAAAAGAGGTTCAGAAGTTGACTGCGACAGAGTTTATTCGAGAGGTTTATTATCCAGATTGGTTGCCCAATATAGTAATGGTCAGGAAAGCCAATGGCAAATGGAGAATGTGTGTAGATTTCACCGATCTAAATAAAACCTGCCCCAAGGATAGTTATCCATTGTCGTGTATTGATCAGTTGGCGGACTCAACTGCAGGTCATAGATTGCTAAGTTTCATGGACGCCTTCTCCGGATACAATCAAATAAGGATGGACGAAGCAGATCAAGAAGACCTATTTCATCGCCAGTCAAGGCCTGTTTTGTTACAAAGTGATGCCCTTCGGTCTGAAGAATGCAATGGCAACATACCAGAGGTTAGTTAATCATATGTTTCCACAGATTGGACGGAATTTAGAAGTCTATATAGATGATATGTTGGTGAAAAGTCTGGACGAAGGGAAGCGCTTGGACGACTTGCAAGAAACCTTTGATACGCTTAGGCAATACAACATGAAATTGAATCCCAACAAGTGTGCCTTCGGAGTGTGATCAGGAAAATTCCTCAGATTCATGGTTTCGCATAGAGGAATTGAGGCAAATCCTGATAAGATACAAGCAATACTAGATATGAAGCCTCCGCGAAATATCAAAGAAGTCCAATCTCTTACTGGACGAGTAGCTGCCTTTAATAGATTTGTCTCTAAAGTTATTGATAAATGTTTGCCATTTTTTAAGGTTCTTAAAAAGGCATTTGAATAGATGGACGAATGTCAGAGAGCTTTCCAAGACCTGAAGATGTACCTCACTACAGCACCCTTACTGAGTCAATCCATGCTGGGAAAGGAATTGTATTTGTACTTGGCAGTGATTCCACATGCTGTGAGTTTTGCACTGATCAGAGAAGAAGGAAAGGTGCAGAAGCCAGTCTACTATACTAGCCGAACACTAAGAGGAGTGGAAGGACAATATCCACTGATAGAAAAATTGGCCTTTGCATTAATAATAGCTTCCAGGAAGTTGAGACATTACTTCCAAGCTCATGTCATCAATGTCATGATGGACCATCCGCTCAATAAGGCAATGAACAAATTAGAAGCCGCAGGACGACTGATCCAATGGGCTGTTGAGCTCAGTGAGTTTGACATCAGGTACCAACCCAGAAATGCAATAAAGGCTCAAGTCCTGGCAGACTTCATTGCAGAATTCACTCCGAGTTATGACGACTTAAGCGGGATGGAAGATACTAAGAAGTGGGTCATCCATGTGGACGGATCGTCTACACAACATGCGGGAGGAATAGGAGTTGTTTTACAATCCTCAAAAGGAGATAAGCTGTAGTGTAAGGTTCGTCGGCAATATCAAACAACTAATAATAAAGTTAAGTATGAAGTCCTTCTCAAAGGATTGGAGTTGGCTAAGTCTGTGGAAGTAGAATCAATACTTGTCCTGGGAGACTCTCAGCTGATCATAAGCCAAGTAAATGGGACATGTTCAGCGAAGGAGGAAATACCTTAATAGGGTGGTACGCCTTGTGAAGAAATTTAAGGAAGCTGATTTCGTTCAAATCCTAAGAGAAGAGAACATGGAAGCAGATACTTTGGCAAAAGAAACTTCAGCGAACGAAGCAATGGACGAGTTTGACGAAATTCAATACATGCCAAGCGTAGATTTTCCAGAAATACAGCAGATAGATGACGAAGAAAATTAGATGACCCCAATAATATCATACTTGAAGGACGAAAAGCTTCCAGAAAGGAAAGACGAGGCCAAAAGCTCAGGGTGAGATCAACCAGTTATGTCCTCATGGATGAGGTACTGTACAAAAGAGGTTTTTCACAACCTTATATGAGGTGTTTAGCTCCGGACGAGGCAAATTATGTATTAAGGGAGGTTCGTGAAAGAGCATGTGGCAACCACTCAGGAGCCAGATCACTTGTCCATAAGGTCGTCCGTGCAGGATATTACTGGCCGACTATTCAAGCTTATGCCAAGGCATGTGTCAAGGTCTGCGATCAATGTCAACGATTTAGTAATGTCCATAGACAGCCCTTAGAGTATCTCACCCCAATGATGGCCCCATGGCCCTTTGCACAATGGCGATTAGATATCTTGGGTCCCTTTCCACTTGCAACCAGGCAGATAAAATTTTTGGTAGTAGGGATAGACTATTACACCAAGTGGGTGGAAGTGGAACCCATAGCAAAGATCACATAACAAAATGTCAAGAACTTCATCTAGAAGAACATTGTGTGCTGGTTTGGGGTACCCAAGGTATTGATATCAGATAATGGACGACAATTTGATAATGCACTTTTCAAAGACTTCTGTGAGCACTTTGAAATTCAGAATCATTACTCCTCACCCGCCCACCCTCAAGCAAATGGCCAAGCAGAAGTGGCAAACCGATCATTGTTGAAAATCATCAAGATTCGGCTTAAGGGAGCAAAGGGAGTATGGGCAGACGAGCTACCAGGTGTTCAATGGGCCTACAGGATGACAGTGAGAACCTCTACAGGGGAAACTCCTTTCAAACTTGCATATGGAAGTGAAGCAGTCATACTTGCAGAAGTACATATGGCCAATCATAAGTTGATGAAGTATCAAGATGAGGAAAATGAGGAGCAACTTCGCCTAAACCTTGATCTAATAAACGAGGTGAGGGCAGATGCAGAACAAAGGACGGCTAGGTACAAAAACCTCATGGTTAGGCAATATGATGCAATGGTAAAACCCAGGCGTTTCAACATAAAGGACTCATCTTAAAAAGGATTTCTTTAGCAACCAAAAACTTAGCCCATGGGAAATTAGGACCTAATTGGGAATGATCCTATAAAGTTATCAATTGTAAAAGGCAAGGATCCTACTACTTGGAGGCCCTGGATGGGAGAAAATTGGAGCATCCTTGGAATGTTGAACACCTGAGCATGTATTATCAGTAAGATGTCAAACTGGACAAGCATTGCTTTAGACGAGACATACCATTCTGGACGAGCCAAAATTTGTAGTTTTCTGTTGAGTGTGTTAATATTATATGTTATGTTTTAACTCCTTAAACGTGTGTTAGTTTTAAGTTAATTATGGACGAAGTCATGAAATTTGATGTTTATATGAATAAGGCACTAGCTTTTAAGCATTGCCATACTTGTGGACGATATTTATATTATGAATGTGGTTTGAGTTCTCAAATACATGTGATGTATAAATTTTCTCCATAATTTCATTCGCAAAAAGGCTAAGTCCAAAGACGAGTAAATTCTCTGGACACAGCGATGTAACATCTATAAGCTTTCCTTAATAAGGATAAAGCAAAGAAAAATGAACCTAAGGTGTATTCGTCTAAATAATGGATGAGCTAAAACTTGATCCGTCCAACCAATGGACTAGAAAATAATGCAACACCATCCGCTCAAAGATGAGAAAGAAATCGTTAAGTCTATGGACAAAAGGTTGTGTTGTATCAAGCCTACATAAGGCAAATAAACGAAATACCATTCATGGACGAGTTATACTTGAAAAGGTAAAAATGCTGAACATAATTAAACTCTTGTCACGGACAAGCCCAGGTTGAAAATGTTTGTAAAAACATTCGTCCATACAACATGTTTAGTAGCAAATGAAAATAATGAAAATAAACATTCATTCATTCATTAAAGGGTGGACGACCTACGCCCAAAAGCCCTCTCAAAATAAAACTTAACAAAATAATTGTTTAAAAGCTTGTCCTAAAACTATGGACGAGGTAAATGTACTTGAGTTACATCGAATGGTCCAAAACAATGGACCGAATAAAAAAAAAAGAAAAAAAAAGGAAAAAAGAAGAAGAGAAAATACAAGGATAAACAAAAATCCAAATATTTTCTTCAAAAAGGAGGGGCGTTAGCATTAAGGTTGTCCTGAGGTGGCTGGGTAGTGGCATCATCCTCTACATTGATGTTTTCTGAACTCGTCTGGAGGAGGGAGCTTGTAGCAGCACCACCAAGGTTGAGTTTGATAGAATTGAAGTTAATGTAAGGGAAGTTCTCCATAGCGTCCATCCTGAAATCTTCTAACCTAGCTGCATAGTTGTGGTTCAGCAAGTCAGTGAATTGCTTAGATGTCTTGAACTCTGCAACTGCGTCCCCCTTTGCTTTTTCAAGAAGGATACTCAACTCGTCGTTCCTCTTTTGGAGGTGATCAAGATGAGTATCCTTCTTTATGGCATCAGTCTTCAGCTCCTCAACATGGTTTTGCAGCTCCTTAACTTCTTCCTTGGATTTGGCCACCACCTCAGCCCACCTCTTGCACTCGTCCTTCACCTCCTGAATCCTCATCTCCAACAAGATCCTCGTCTTGTCCAATTTTGTGGCCTACCTGGATGCCGCAATGAATTTTGACATTCCCTATACAAAGGTAAATGACAGAAAATAATGATTGGACGAGAAAAAGCATAAAGTAATAAAGATGAGGTAAAGAATGAAATTACATACACTAAAAAGATCGTGAATACCAGAATGTTCAAAGTCCTTCAAGGACATGTCATAGCACACAGCTATGTCCTCGTCAGACACAGCCTTCTCAAAATGTTCCCAGGCTAAGTCTTCATTATCAATAAGATTCATGGGAATCCTTTGAGAAGGCCGGGGTGAGGTAGGCGCAGTAATCTTGGATGGAGTGACCTTAACTGGGGTAGATGAGTCCACGTCAAAAATTTGGACGGACGGTTGAGGCCTGGGAGGATTAGGTTGGACGACCCCTATCTTGGACGATCCATGCTTAGCCTTTTTCCCTCGACGATTGGGAAGATTTCCCAAGTCAAGATTTTTAGACAAAAGCTTTTCTTTTGTCTCCAGCGGAGGGACGAGCTTAGGATTGGGTCTCGAGATGGCTTCCCTCGTCCACAATATCCTTTCCCTTGTTTTCTTTCATAGTTGCCATCCCTGAAAAGTGACTGAATGAAAATTAAAATAAAACCAGACAAGTATATCTTATATTTGTGTTAAGTGTAAACTTACGTCTACGAACTGTAACCTCGTGTGCAATAGCTTCGTCGAACGGTTTAGGACCAAGTCCCCACTTGGCAAGATGTCTAAGGGTGACCAAGGAATGGAAATTCCATCAACGTGTAAACGAGCCCTATGGACGCGGTCACGGTGGAACTTGCTCAAAGAAGGACATCCAATAGCTATAAAACAATAAATAGATAAAGGTTAAACATATATAAATAAAATAATAATAATAATAAAATAACAAAAGAGAAAAAGGGGAAGGGCATACCTTCAGGACGAAGGTTCCTTAAGTCATCACCATAAGGGGCAAAAGTGTCCCTGCCAACGTCCACGGGATTCCCAGCCCAGAAACCAAAGACGAAGATAAACTCTGTCTTCCAGTTTTTGTCAGACGAGGCTAAGGACTTTATTAGCCTACAATTTGTACCCCTAGCTGTGAATTGATAAAAGCCTAGGGATTGGCTGATTTTTGAAGGTTTATAGCAAAAGAGGAACTCGTCCACGGTAAGAGGACGGTCCCTTCCAAATACTTCCCTCCACAAAATTTGCATAGAGATGACTAACCTCCATGCATTAGGATTAAATTGACACACTGCTAAACCTAATCTAGTAAGTAATTCCCTAGCAAAAGTGTTTAAAGGTAATCTAAACCCACCTAAAAAATAAGCTTCATAGACGCCTATCCCAAAACGGGGATTACAGCACCATTCTCCATGGACGGCTAACCTGGGGTTAAGCTCGTTTAGAATTTAGTACCACGTCTTGAGGTTATTGAGTCTTTGTTCATTGGTATTGGAATTGATACCTACTGCACAACTATATACTGTTTCCTCCTCGTCTAAAGGGCTAGACAGAGGGGCATTCGTTGAGATGCCTACTTGAGACCCAGAGCTTGCCCTCTCCGTAAGTTGTTCTTGTAAAACCTTTATAGGGACTCCAGGGAAGCTAGAAGTGTACCCCTTGTCCATGGTATTCCCCCCACTACTACTGATGGGATAGCAAAAAAATCACCATCTATGGTTCGTCCAAGGGAGTCGTCCATGACCTCCAGCCAAATAAATGGCATGTCTCTGATTCGTCCAGTGGGGTTGTCCGTAAGTTTTAATCAATCGAATGAATTAACCCCAGGCAATCAGGACAGAAGGGTCGTCCACATGGTAAGCTCATGGACGACCACACTACATTAATTTACATACAAAGAGTCATCCATGGGTAAGTCACATGGACGACCATATAACACTTCACAAAATTCTGGAGTGGTTAATCAACCCGTGTTCATCGCCAGTAATTTCTCCTAAGTATGTAACTTCCATCAGCGGTTACTGCTTCTATAGCCGTTGGGGAAGTTATCTCCATAAAACCAGTTATTCCATAAATCTTGGGGAGGTTACTAAACCAAGTAACTGTCCCAAGGTTCCCTATATAAAGGACCGGTCTGAAACAGGCAAAGGTATGAAATTCTGAGATTTTACTCCCGAAAAGTTGGAACTACATTTCCTTATTTCGAAAACTAACTTTATCATTAGAGGGTATTTGGCCGGTCCACCCCGGTCACCCCATGATTATTTCTTCTTTTCAGGCCTTCGCTACCGTCGTTGTCCATCAAAGCCGAAGTGTTCAACCAACTGATTTAACACATCATCAGTTGGCGCCGTCTGTGGGAAGCGTAAGTTGTTTTACGATTTGGCTTTCTGCGACAAAAAGTTGAATGGTTCGGACTAGGTCGAGGGCTACAAGCCCAGGCCATCAGGGAAGCAGAGACACTTCAAGCAACCCCCATCGTGATTGCCAATCCGCACCAGCTATACAGACGCCTTCTGTCCAGCATGTTCACTCTATGGCGTCCGCAATGGCGGAATTAACTCACTAGAACCAGGAATTAAGAAGGGAGATCAATCTAAGAAGGCAGACACGCGAAGAACAGGAAGGGCAAATACGTGAGCAAGAAGATGGAGACAATGCCGAAATTGGAAGTCAATCCAAAGGCACCACTTCACGAAAGGTGCCACATTTGGAACAGGAAATGGGCCAGATGAAAAATGTGATGGAAGAGATGAAAGAGAACCTAAGGAGGGCTAATCCAGTAGAAGATTTGGTCCACAGAACCGATTCCCCCTTTACGGCTTCCATCAACGGTCACCCTTTACCACCTAAGTTCAAATTGCCTTCCCTGGATTCATACGATGGGGCACGAGATCCTTTTGATCACATAGCCACCTTCAAGACCACTATGCATCTTCAAGAAGTCCCTAATGAAATAATGTGTAGAGCCTTCCCTACCACCCTCAAGGGGCCAGCGCGAGTGTGGTTCAACAAGATACCTCCAAACACAGTCAGTTCTTTTGAAGAATTGAGTAAGTTGTTTGTCAACAATTTCATTGGAGGACAAAGGCACAAACGCTCCTCGTCCAACCTGTTGACTATAGAGCAAGGAGAGAATGAAAGTCTGCGGTCCTTCATCGCTCGTTTCAACAGGGAAGCCTTAACAGTAGATGAGGTGGACGACAAGCTATTATTGGCAGCCTTCCACAATGGGGTTAACTCAGACTTGTTCATTCATAAGCTATATGAGAAAGAGCCCCAGTCCATGGCAGAGCTCGTCCATTCAGCCCAGAACTTTATGAATGCAGAGGACGCAATCATAGCTAAGAAGAGGAAGAGAACTGATAGAATGGAAGCAAACCCCACCCGTCACTCAGACCAAGGGCCTCGTCCAAAGAAGGGACGAATGGAAGACAAGAAAGAACAAGATAGAGATAGCAGGAAGGTAGGCCCTTCAGCGAGGAATCAGAATTACACACCCTTAAATGCCCCACTCGATCAAGTGCTTATGCAAATTAAGGATGATCATTCCTTGAAGTGGCCAGAGAAGATGAAAGGAGATCCGAACAAGCGTAATAAAAATAAATATTGTCACTTCCATAGAGATCATAGGCATGACATGGACGAGTGTTACGACTTGAAGCAGTAGATCAAAAATCTCATCAGGCAAGGAAAGTTGAGGCATTTCGTTGGAAGAGACCATAAAGACGTGAAGCTGAAAGGGAAGATGGAAGAGTCATCACGGCCCCCACTTGGAGAAATAAGAGTTATTATTGGTGGGAATTTGACAGGACAGTCTTCCAAAGCGAAAAAGACATACCTCAAAGCGGTGCAAAATGTTCAACTCTCTGGACGACCACCAAAGACAAGGGAGATGGACGAGCCAATCATCTCTTTCACAGACGAAGAAGCTGAGAGGATCCATCATCCACATGACGATGCAATTGTAATTACCTTACTCATTGCAGATTATACAACTAGGAGGGTATTGGTGGATAATGGAAGTTCAGAAGATATATTGTATTATCCTGCCTTCCAGCAGATGAGGCTTGGACGAGATCAGCTTCGTCCAGCATGCTCGCCACTGATAGGATTTGGAGGAATGAAAGTGCAGCCCGTAGGTACCATTACCTTGCCTGTAGTGGTAAGGTCATACCCGTAGCAGATAACTAAGCAAGTAAATTTTCTTGTGGTGGATTGTTCATCTTTATATAATGCCATCATTGGAAGACCAACCTTAAACAGTTGAAAGGCGGTAACATCTACCTACCATCTATCAGTCAAGTTCCCTACGGAGTGCGAAATTGGACAAGCACAAGGAGATCAGTTGGCAGTCAGGGAGTGTTATCTAGCCATGTTGGCTATGGACGAGCAGATGCAAACTATGAGTATAGAAGAAAGAAAAATTGTTGCAGAACCGACTGAAGTATTGGAAGATGTTTTATTACAAGAAAATGATCCTGAGAAATCTACTAGAATTGGAACAAGTATGAAGGAGAAGGCGAAAGAAGACCTCGTTCAGTTTTTAAAGAAGAATGCCAATGTTGTTGCATGGAGTCATGACGACATGCCTGGCATTAATCCAAGTGTAATCACTCATCGACTGAACGTGTCCCCCTCTTCTAAGCCTATTCGTCAAAAGAAAAGGGTGTTTGCCCCTGAACGAGAGAAGGCTATCAAGGAAGAGGTTCAAAAACTAACCACAGTACAGTTTATCCGGGAAGTCTACTACCCGGATTGGTTGGCAAATGTAGTGATGGTAAAAAAAGCAAATGGCAAGTGGAGGATGTGCGTTGACTTCACTGACTTGAACAAGGCTTGCCCTAAGGATAGTTATCCTTTGCTTCGTATTGATCAACTGGTTGATTCTACAGCTGGCCATCAACTGTTGAGCTTCATGGATGCCTTCTCAGGATATAATCAGATAAAGATGGACGAGGCAGACCAGGAAAAGACATCTTTCATTACCAGTCAAGGTTTGTTTTGTTACAAGGTGATGCCCTTCGGTCTGAAGAATGCAGGGGCAACTTACCAAAGGTTGGTGAATCACATGTTTCGTCCACAGATAGGATGAAATGTAGAGGTAAACGTGGATGACATGCTTGTGAAGAGCTTAAATGAGGGAAGCCACTTGGACGATCTTCAGGAAACCTTTGAAACACTCAGGTGATACAAGATGAAGCTGAACCCAAGTAAATGTGCGTTCGGAGTATCGTCGGGAAAGTTTCTAGGATTCATGGTTTCAGAGAGAGAAATTGAGGCAAATCCAGACAAGATCCAAGCCATATTGAACCTAGAACCACCGAAGAACATCAAGGAAGTCCAATCCCTAACTGGATGAGTTGCAACTCTAAACAGGTTTGTCTCAAAAGCCACTGATAAGTGTTTACCCTTTTTTAAAATTCTCAGGAAGACATTTGAATGGACGGACGAGTGTCAAAGGGCCTTCCAAGACCTAAAGCACTATCTTACTACGGTTCCATTGCTAAGTCCGTCCGTGCTAGGAGAAGAATTATATCTATACTTAACAGTGTCCCCACATGTCGTAAGTTCAGCGTTGATCAGGGAGGAAGAAAAGGTGCAAAAGCCTGTGTATTATACAAGCCGGGCATTGAGAGGAGCGGAAGGAAGGTACCCGTTGATAGAGAAGTTAGCCTTCGTGCTAATAACCGCTTCTAGGAAGTTAAGACACTACTTCCAAAGTCATGTCGTCATTGTCATGACTGATCATCCACTCAAGAAGGCAATGAACAAACTTGAAGCTGCAGGACGATTAATTCAATGGGCAGTTGAGCTCAGTGAGTTTGACATTCGGTACCAACCGAGGAATGCAATAAAAGCTCAAGCCCTGGTAGATTTCATTGCAAAATTTACTCCAAGTTATGAGGACTTGGACGAGAAAGAAGACAGTAAAAAATGGGTTGTCCATGTAGACGGGTCATCTACGCTGAATACAGGAGGTATATGAGTTGTTTTGCAATCACCAGAAGGAGATAAACTGAAGTACAAGGCTCGCTTGTAATACCAGACAACTAACAATGAGGTGGAGTACGAAGCCCTTCTTAAAGGGTTGGAGTTGGCTAGATCTGTAGAAGCGAGCTCAGTACTCGTCCTTGGAGACTCACAGTTGGTCATAGGCCAAGTAAATGGAACGTGTGAAGCCAAGGAAGATAGAATGAAGAGATATTTGAAGAAGGTGTTACGCTTTGTGAAGAAATTCAGAGAAGCAAATTTCGTTCAAATCTCGAGGGAAGAGAACATGGAAGCGGACACTCTAGCGAAGGAAGCCTCCGTTAATGAAGTAATAGACAAGTTAGATGAAATACGATACATGCCAAGCATAGACCTTCCAGAAATGTTGCAAATAGAAGGTGAAGAGAATTGGATGACCCCAATAGTCTCATAACTAAAGGACGGAAGGCTTCTAGAAGGGAAGGACGAAGCCAGAAGGCTCAGAGTTAAATCAACTAGATACATCCTTATGGACGAAGTGTTATACAAAAGAGGTTTTTCACAACCATACCTGAGGTGCTTAGCTCCAGACGAAGCGAATTACGTATTGAGGGAAGTTCATGAAGGAGCATGTGGCAATCATTTAGGAGCCAGATCACTCGTCCACAAGGTCATCCGTGCAGGATACTATTGGTCAAACATCCAAGCTGACGCTAAGGCATATGTTAAAGTATGTGACCAATGTCAACGTTTCAGTAACATACCTAGACAGCCGTCAGAATATCTTACCCCAATGATGGCCCCTTGGCCTTTTGCACAATGGGGTTTGGATATTTTAGGCCCATTTCCAACTGGAACCAGACAGATGAAGTTTTTGGTGGTGGGGATAAATTATTTTACTAAGTGGGTGGAAGCTGAACCCTTGGTAAAAATTACACAACAAAATGTCAAAAACTTCGTCTGGAAGAACATTGTATGCAGATTTGGAGTGCCAAGAGTACTGGTATCTGGCAATGGACGACAGTTTGATAACACCCCCTTCAGAG
This sequence comes from Quercus glauca, assembly GCA_023736055.1. NCBI lineage: Eukaryota > Viridiplantae > Streptophyta > Magnoliopsida > Fagales > Fagaceae > Quercus > Quercus glauca. Next base: position 20,704,514 of record CM043326.1, on the reverse strand, counting down.
AATTCTGTGAACAACTTGGAATCAAGAATCATTATTCCTCACCCTCGCACCCACAAGCTAATGGACAAGCAGAAGTAGCAAACCGATCCTTGTTGAGAATCATCAAGACTCGGCTTGAAGGGGCAAAGGGAGTATGGCCGGATGAGTTACCAGGTGTTTTGTGGGCTTACAGAACAACAGTGAGGATTCCTACAGGAGAGACTCTCTTCAAATTGGCTTATGGGAGTGAAGCAGTTATACCTGCAGAAGTACATATGGCCAGCCATAGGGTGATGAAGTACCAGGATGAGGAAAATAATGAGCACCTTCGTCTTAACCTTGATCTTATAGACGAGGTAAGGATGGACGCGGAGCAAAGAACAGCAAGGTACAAAAATCTCATGGCAAGGCAGCACGACACCGTGGTGAAACCTAGGCGCTTCAACGTAGGGGATCTCGTCCTGAAGAAAGTTTCTTTGGCCACCAAAAACCCGGCCCACGGGAAATTGGGACCAAATTGGGAAGGACCATATAGGGTAATCAACTGCAAAAGGCAAGGATCTTACTACTTAGAAGCTCTGGATGGAAGAAAGCTGGAACACCCTTGGAATGTTGAACACCTGAGAAGGTACTATCAATAAAGGGTGATCATGGATGAATATTGCTGCAGGACGAATGCCATGGACGAGTTGAAGCATGAAGTATTTTCTTGTTTACATATTACTACTATGATGTTTTAAGTATTTTGTGTTATTCATGGACGAAGTAATGTTGTATAAGTATTTGTAGTTTCCTAAAAGCACTAGCTCTTAAGCATTTGCTATGATTGTGGACGAATGATTACATAGTATGGATTTCCAAATATATATATGATGTATTTCTAAGTATATGTATGATTGTATGGGAATCCTTAATTTTCTATGATTCAAGATGATCCACGGAAGGCGAAAGGCCAAAGACGAATGAAATCCTTAGAAGCTAAGGAATATCGTCTATTTGCTTTCCTTCAAGTTAGGATAAAGCATGGAAAATAAAACCTAAGGTATATTCGTCTAAAGCTCAAGACGAGATAAGACTTGGGGAATATCCGTCTAGAGCTCAAGACGAGATAAGACTTGAGGAATATTCGTCCAAGCTAAAAGACTAGATAAAACCTATGGTATCATCGTCCAAACTAAGGACCAAAAATGTTTAAGGGAATATCATCAACCCTTAGATGAATCAAAACAGTCCAAGTAATCCAACATATGGATGAGCATTTGCTAAAATTACTTTCGTCAAGGATGAGTAAATGATAGCAGGTTTAAATAAATCATTGAGCTGGCCAAAAGACGATAGTCATGGATGAATTAAAGAAGGTACTTTCGAGGTTCATTTTTACTCTAGCTTTGTGATGAAAGGACTTTGTCCGTAAGTGCAAGTTGAGATGAAATGTTTTCCTAAATGGCATGGACGATACTAATAAAGTTTGTTCGTAATATCTTAAACACATTCAAATATGATAAAAACAAAGAAAAAGCATTCGTTCATTCATTCATAAACTCTAAGGGTAGATAACCATCATCCAAAAACCTTTGAAAGTAGAGTAATAGTTAATAAAACTCGTCTATAAATTTGGACGAGGAAATTGTACTTGAATGGATTTTAAAAAAAAAGAGGAAAGATAAAAGCCCAAAACATTAGGGCACTTCTAAAATAAAAGTAAAACTATAAAAAACTTTTTAATAGCTGAAGTCATTTTGGTGAGTTAGTCTTGGGATCGTCCTGCAAGACATCATTGCTGGCATCATCTATGATGTTGACGTCTTCAGAACTCGTCTGCAACAAGGAGCTTTCTGCACCAAGGGGAAGCTGGAAGGAATCAAAATTTAGCTCAGGAAAGGCCTCCTTAGCGTCAGCACGAAAGTCCTCATAGCCAGCAGCGTAGTGGCTGTCTAGATGATTCTTGTATTCGTCAGACTTCTTGAAGGCTGCTATAGCTTCTTCACGTGCTTTCCCCAAAGACGAGGCAAACTCTGAAGCTTGTCCTTCCAGATAAGCAATGCGAGTATCTTTTTCAATGGCATTTGCTTTCAGTTCTTCCACCTCGTTCTTCAACTTCGTCTCACTTGCTAGCAAACGGTTGAAGTTGTCCGTCAGCCTGATCACTTCCCCCTTCTTCAACAGGATTTCCTTGCTCAGCTCTTCAGTCTTCTCCTTCGCCGTCTTAGCCTCCTCAGCAAGTTCTTTCGCTTGGCACGTCGCTGTGTAAAACTTTGACATAGCCTGTACATGGACGAAAGAAAGTTAGAAAGTTCTACTTTCTTGAAAAACTCTTTAAAAACACTCAAAGACAAATGAAACTCATACCTTGAAGAGATCAAGGATACTAGAGCGTTCAAATTCCTTCACTGACATGTTGTAGTATTCATTAACTTCATTGTCAGTGACGATTCCTTTAAATGTCCTCCATGCATAGCTCTCGTCCAGCATCAAGTTAGAAGGACGATCGGATGGCTCTGACGAATGAGGCTTGTGAGGAGTCTTAGTTGGAGGGGGAGTGGGATCAGTTGAAACAGGATGAATTACTTGGATGGGCTCCACAATGACAGGAGGGTCGTCCAGATTCACCGTCGGTGGTATGAATTTGGGGACCTTAGGAAGAGATGAAGTCTGAGTGGTTTTTGGCTTTTTTGGGCCTCGACGACTTGGAAGGTCGTCCAAGTCCACAGCACTAGAAATTTTCTTGGACTTTCTCTTCCCATCCTGGACGGGAGCTTTCTGGACGACTGGAGGCGCAGGAGCATCCTCATCCCCACTAGCTATTGTTTTTTCCTTGTTTTCCCTCATTGTAATTATTCCTATGACGAATGAAATCAGTTAAAAAAAAAGAGAGGAGAAAAGAAGACAAAAAGAAAATGATGTGGAGATGGACAACACTTACTTTTACGGGTAGTTTCTTCGTGGCCCAAATTCTCAGCAGTGGGTTCTAGACCAAGTTCCCAGGTAGCCAAACTGCTGAAGGTTACTAGTTCGTGAAAAGTCCTTCTAGGGAAGGCACAAACTTTATCTATTCGATCCAAATAAGATTTGTCCAAACGTGGACGAACAATAGCTGTACTAGTAAATGAAAGTTGGTTAGACGACTAAGTGATATAAAAAAAAATGTAAGGAATAAAAGAAATAACATAGAAAGAAAATATACCCTCAAGACGAAGGCGACCTATGGGGCTGGTAAAAGGAGGGAAGGGGGCATTACCAACATCAATTGGGTCCCAGCCCAATTTCCGGAAATAATAAAAAATTCTTGTTTCCAGAGCCTGTCAAACGAGCTACGGCCTTTTATTAAACTATAGTGAGAGCCTCTGGACGAGAACTGGTAAAAACCAGCAGACTTCTTTATCTCCGAGGGCTTATAACAGTAAAGGAACTCGTCCACTGTTAAAGGACAGTTCCCTTCCAATGCCTCATGCCATAGCACTTACATGGCAACTACCATCCTCCATCCATTGGGGTTAAGTTGGTTAGGTTCAATACCTAGCCTATAGAGAAGACCTCTACAAAAAGAGTTTAGGGGAAATCTCAGGCCAGCTAAAAGGTAAGACGCATATACTCCTAAACCAGAAGAAGGGAACAACACCATTCCCCTTACCTGGGTAGACTAGGATTGAATTCCTTAGGAATTTAATATCTATCTACAAGAGTTTTAAGTTTGGGGGCATCTAAGGTGGACGATACTTCAGGAGCGCAGCTATATATCACCTCCTCCTCTTCGTCTTGAGGAGGGCTAGGTGACCTTCTGGATGAGCTAGCCCCAGCCCCAGAAGCTATCCTACGCTGCATTTCCTGGAATTCCTCTAAGGAAATACCAGGGACCCTAGACGAATAATACTCGTTTGAAGAATTATCACTACTACTGGTATTTCCCTCCCCACTCTCATAACTATCCCCACTTCCAGAGGAGACGTCCTGATACTCGTCTATCTCCCTATCTCCGCTATCACTAGACCCAGACATGATTGTTTGAAAAAGGATTAAGATGAAAAACCTAAGGAAGAGGGAAGGAGAATACCTGACGAGACTAGATGACGAAGCCTAGACGAGAATCTTGGACGAGATGGCAGAAGAGAGATTATGAGAAAGGTGAAGGGCAAGAATGAGAATGTACCTATTTATAGGGCCCACAGGTGGGGTCACAACAGAGCGCGAACCAATCAGAGAATGACGCATGGCGCTTTCATTGAAAAATGGAATCGACGAGACAGAAAACCAATATGATTTTGACACGTGGTACGATCTAGAACAGTACAATGATGATACGTGTCAGAAGTCCAAAACAGGGAAAAAACCTACAGTGCTATAGACGACCCCTGGACAAGGGGGCAACTGATGGGATAGCAAAAAAATCACCATCTATGGTTCGCCCAAGGGAGTCGTCCATGACCTCCAGTCAAATAAATGGCATGTCTCTGATTCGTCCAGTGGGGTCGTCCGTAAGTTTTAATCAATCGAATGAATGAAACCCAGGCAATCAGGACAGAAGGGTCGTTCACATGGTAAGCTCATGGATGACCACACAACATCAATTTACATACAAAGAGTCGTCCATGGGCAAGTCACATGGACGACCATATAACACTTCACAAAATTCAAGAGTGGTTAATCAACCCGTGTTCATCGCCAGCAATTTCTCCTAAGTATGTAATTTCCATCAGCGGTTACTGCTTCTATAGCCGTCGGGGAAGTTATCTCCGTAAAACCAGTTATTCCATAAATCTTGGGGAGGTTACTAAACCAAGTAACTATCCCAAGGTTCCCTATATAAAGGACCGGTCTGAAACAGACAAATGTATGAAATTCTGAGATTTTACTCCCGAAAAGTTGGAACTACATTTCCTTGTTTCGAAAACTAACTTTATCATCGGAGGGTATTTGGCCGGTCCACCTCGGTCACCCTTTGATTATTTCTTCTTTTCAGGCCTTCGCTACCGTCGTTGTCCACCGAAGCCGAAGTGTTCAACCAACTGATTTAACACATCATCAACTACTACTACTACCAGTGCTACTACTAGAACCACTGTAACTAGTGGTATCGATACTCTTCTATAGCCTTATCTATACTATTGCTAGACAAGGAAATGACACTTTCAGACTTTCTGAGGAAAGCTTAAAGGAAAACCTAAAGACGAGAAGGGAAAGAATACTTGGCTCTAAACGGAAGAGGACTATGGACGCAGAGAAATCTCTAGACGAAGCTTTAGACGAGAAGTGTCTGGAAGGAAAATTTCATAAATGTAAAGGGTAACGGTGGAATTTCACTATTTATAGACAACAGACTTTAGCATCCGAAACGACACAACCAACCAAAAGGTGACACGTGGCACGCTCCTCGAAAAAATGAATTGACGTGACCAGCCACTAATTGGATCACGCAGCGCACCTAATCACTGACATAAATACGTACGTCGAAAGAATGACAACAAGTTATACGATTCCCTAGACGACCCATGGACAAGGGGGCAACTGATGGCGTAGCAAATACACCTAACTCCAAACTCGTCCATGATGGTCGTCTAGGTTAAGTATAGGAAAATAAGTTGTACTGAACGTTCGTCCATGACAAGCTCGTCCATCCTTAATGATGGTTGGACAAGCCCCGTACATTCCAAGCGTATTTCTTTATACAAGTCTTGGACGAGCTCCATGTTCCTATATCATATCACAAGTAAAAACCGAGGTTTATTGCTACAAAACTGCTCTCAATTGCAGTTATGGAAAACAAGGCCAAACAATAATAACTTCCATGACAGTTATGGGAGTTAACTCCGAACCTTTTGACCTCCTCAATAATAGGAGAAATTATCAAACAAGTAACCGTTCTAGATGCTATATAAACATTCCTCTATGCCAAAACAAAGTAAGTCTTTCAAACACTTCCAAAAATATTGGAATTTTAGATTTTGAGAGAAAATACTAACTTTATCATCGGAGGGTTTTTGGCCGGTCCTCCCCGGTCACCTTTGATTGTGTGTTCTTCTCTTTCAGGTTTTCTAAGTGATTCTCTTGTTATTGAAGCCCGAAACATTCAGTCTACTGATTTTACTTCATATCATTAGTTGGTATATTGTTATTGGTTCTAATTTAAAATTGCTAATGAAATTGCTTTTTTGCCCACCAATAACAACTTGTAATAACCTACTACTTTTAATTTTTTTATGAAATGTCGTACACATAACATTTCTTTTGTGAAAATGTTAAGACATCTTATTATCGTCACAATATTTTCAAAACTGTTGAGCTATCAATTCTTTATATATAAAGTCAAAATAAAATATAACAAAATTATAAAGGTATTATGAAAATGTTATGTCATTTTGTTGTGTTTTTAGAAATTTTTTATTAGTTTAATCAGCATTGTTAAGCCAAAATTCACAGTTTCATATACAATTTTCTTAGGTTGACTTTTTCTATTTTTTTTCTTTACTCACCATTTTAAGTAAGAACGCATAGTTTTACAAAAAACAAACAAGCAAACAAAAACTTAGGATAAAAACACTTTTCGTCCTTTATGTTTGGGTCAGTTTACAAGTCATCTATTAACTTTAAAATCAAGTAATTTTTCCCTTAATATTTTGGACAAGAGCAAATATGTCATATTATTATTCTCTCAGTTAAATCCTAATGAAAGCTTATGATTCTTTTTTAAAAAAATTGTGTAATATCTAAAATACTCCCATTAAATTTTAACATCCCAAAATTTTTTTTCACGTATTTTGAGTTTTAGATAGTAGTAATGCTTAGAAAGTTGGAATGATAATATAAGGTGTTTTATTTATTATCTAAGGCTCCGTTTGGTTTGGGTGAAAATGATTTCAGGAAATCATTTTCACCCAGACCCCAGCGTTTGGAAGGCAACTGAAAAACGAATTTCCGGAAAATAACATTTTCCGTTGACCAAAATTACGCCTTTGACCCGGAAATGGTTTTACGTTCTTATTTTACCTTCAAACCATTTCCGGGTCTCGCTAAACGCACAAAACATCAACACACCGAGAAGAGAAGAGAGAACCCAGAGCTCCACGCCGAGAGACAGTCGAGGACACCGGAGCTCCACGCCGAGAGAAGAGACCACCGAGAAGAGAAGAGACCACCGAGAAACCCAGAGAGAACCCAGAGAAACTCGAAGAGAACGCAGAAAGGAGAGAACGAACAAACCCACGAACCCACGATCTTCGACTTCGCCGGCGGCGCGAACCCACGATCTTCGACTTCGCCTTCGCGCCACGAACTAATCTTCGACTTCGCCGACGAACCCAGAGCCCAGATCACCACCGAAGACCGACCCACCAAAGATCGCACCCCACCGACGAACCCACGAGGCTTCGACCTTCGACCTTCGAACCATTGCCTTCGACGACCCAGACCCAGACCTTCGAACCATTGCCTTCGAACCATCGCTCTCTCTTCCTCGATCTCGTCGATGACTCCTTTTTTTTTTTTTTTTTTTTTTTAAGTTTGATTGTTGTTGTTGTTGTTGTGGTGGTGTTGTTGTTGCCGGAATTTTTTGTTGTTGTTGCCGAAATTTATTGCCGGAATTTGTTGTTGAACGGTAGGAAAATAGCATTTTCCTAATACAACCAAACACATAAAAATATTTTCCACAACAATTTTCATAATACACCCAAACACTTAAAAATATTTTCCTTTTCCAGAAAATAGCATTTCCGGAAAATAGGTATTTTCCAGAAAATATTTTACGGGAACCAAACGGAGCCTAAAGAACATTGATTTTCTAGATTTAAATTTTCAAAACTTTTAATTTATCTAATGGAAAATTCAATAACACGTGCCTTTTGTTTTGTTTTGTTTTTTTTTTTTTTCTTTTCTTAGCAAAATTCAGTTGCTTATTGTTGAAAGATGATGATATTCGTTATCATTTTTAGAAGTTTTTATTGAGTGGATATATTGCTTTTAGCAAATAGGTACTAAAAAAAATTATATAGTAAAATAAATATTTATATGTTAAATAACTATCTTAACTTTGTGTGTGATCAAAATTCTTATACAAATGAGATTAGCTTTTTATGATATAATTATCAAAATTCTTAAAATTAATATCTCTTTTGATTCATGTAAATCTTTATATACTTTAAAAATTAAAATAATTTATTTTTTTATTTTGTGATATAAATAAAATTTAAAATAACTTTAACCACTACTCTTATTTCACAGCAAGCAAGCACGTGCATTGTACTTTCTGCCCTATCTTTTTTTTTTTTTTTGAGAATGACTTTCTGCCCTATCTAGTATAACTAAATTGATCAAATCAATACTACACCAAACAAACGTACACTAGCTGTACCAGGCGGTACCCTTTTTTTTTTTTTTTTTTTTAGAAAACAGTGTAGTGGACTAATTTGGAATTAAAACAAGATGTGTTAGATGCATTTAGTAATCTATCTTAAGCTGAAATGAACACTGGTTTGATTAGCTATTCATTTAGTAACGTTAGGAACGCAATGTTTTTTTCATTTATATATTGCAATATTATTTTTATTAGTTGTATACCTGTGCGTTGCTTGTAATAATTTTTTAGGTAAAATACTATTTTAGTCCTTACACTTTATAAAGAGTTTTATTTTTTATTTTTTATAAATAGTTTTATTATATTTTTCATAATCTTGTCTATAACGTTTTTTACCATTATCATATATTTATTGGTTGATAATTTGCATAATATGGACATTAAATAAGAGGTAGAATTGTTCATTAATTTTTTTTTAAATCATGGTGTATGAAGATTATGAAATGTCAAAAAATGAGATTATAAAATTTTCCAACTTTATTTCTAATATAATTTCTAAATTACTGAAAAACATCACATTTTTGGTTATGATAGGAAGTATAATTTCTCTAGTTAAAGTTTGATTAGTTTTAAGTTTAAAGTTTGTATTATTATATATATATTTTTTAGAAGAGTTTTAACCTATGGTATTCGCTCCTGATGACTCTTTATCATAAGACCAAGACATAAATCGGTTTTTAGTGTAGTGGAAATTGAACTCCAAATCTCTTATTATATTTAATTGTTGATTATTGATTTAATTAGGTGAATGTAATGGTTGATTTTATTTCACTATAAAGTTTTCAATGTTCTTTGTATAGCCATCTCTATTTTATTTCTTACTCCTCTTAACTACCTTTTTATTTTCCAAATAACAGTTATTAATTGACGCTTGATTTCATTTTTTTTTTCCTTCACTTATTCTTTATTATTTTATATGTTCCCTTGCTAGTTGTAAATTTTATGGTTATCAATAAGAAATAGATATTATGGATAACTTAAATAGTTATAGATGTAGTTACATTAGTGGTATGTCAAAGGTTTTTTTTTTTTTTTTTTTTTTTTTTTTTTTTTTTTTCTGAATTTTAAAGGAAATATGAAAGGCATTTCTCTAATATTATATATATATATATATATATATATATATATATATATATATATATATATAATGATTCCCCTCTTTTAACTGGACTTTTATGTGGTTCAAAAATACTTTCATTAATGAAGATTAACTTCATTTAGAAATAATGTCATAAATGTCAAATAACAAAATTTATTTTGAGTTTAAAAAGAGAACTCCTAAAAGTTAGGATTTTTTTCCCTTCACGTTCAAATAATAAATTATAATTACTGCTTATCTCTAAAGATTATTCTTTTTATTTTTTTGAAAAATAAAAAATATATATTTCTAAATTATAATAAATGTAAATTATTAATGTTTATCTAAAAAAATAGAAAAACTTATGAGTATGCGCACGTGCGAGCTTAGAGGCTATTCTGTATATATATATACACACGTTTGATCATTTTCGTTGTCTAAAAAGTCAGACAGTGGACCACTCTTAAAAATCAAAATCCAAAGTCCAAACGCGTACGTACCCAGTCAACAAACTCAATTAATTTCTTGTGTGTGTGTGTATATATATATATATATATATATACCTAGAACCTTTTTCTCTTCACAATCACATTAATTCTTCCCCTCCTTTGCTTTCAAAGAAAGCTATTGTTCAACTTCAAAAAGTTCAAACCCCTATAATCTCCTCATCTGATTCTGCTCCACACATTGCATTAGAATTTAGAACAAGAAGTGCCATTGCAAAGAAGTAACTGATTAAAGCAAATATGGCAGTCTTGCCCATGCCATATTCCATCAAGTTGCATCCAAATATGCCAGTTTCCAAGGCTAGTTTGGTCATTACAGGGAGAAAAAGCCTAGCTCATGTCAATGTAGCTTCAACAACCAAAAATCTTCAGCTAGTCAGCAACTCATTTAGAAGCATCACGTTTCAAGAATTCTCTGAGAGGCAAATTAAGTTGGTTGCAAACCCAACTTTGGCGAAAGACACTAGTGAGAGTGATTGTCAAAGCTGGTTTTCTGATCCAAATGGTGGGAATGAAAGTCACGAAGGGCTAGATAAAAAGGTAGGTCATGTAATTCAGAGGTTGGAAACAGTTGTAGAGAGTGTCATAGAATTGGAGATACAAAAGTTCAATAGAAAAATCAAAGGAGATGTTACATGTGAGCAAAGCATATTGGTGGAAAATATGAGCAGAGATATTGTTAGTAAGTTCTTGGAAAAACCCATTAAGTATTTGAGAAGTAGTGGTGGAAATTTGGATGAGAAGTTGAAGGAGATGAATTTTCTTGCCGGCGTTCTTGAAGAATCGTGTTTGACAAAGGACGAAGTCAATGCTTAATTAGATTTTTTGTTATTCTTCAATTATGTTTAGGATGACTTACATTTTAAGCACCACATTTTTAGAATTAGTTTTAAATTAAATTATTCATTTTCAAAAGTTTCAATTAAACTTATAGTGTCAAAAAGACTCATTCAAACTATAAATTAATTTCGCATCGAGCTGTTTGTAGAAATGTTTAAACAAAGCAACGTTATACCGCTTATAGAGTGAAATCATTTTTATGTATAACAATCACAAGCAGGGCAGAGCCGGGGGGGGGGGGGGGGGGGGGGGGTGGGGGTTGTGCCCCCCCTACTTCTCCTGAAAAGTCCCATGGGTATTATAGCATTTATATACCTTTCTTAAATGCTTTGCTTGACATAGGGAAAAAATAAAATAAAAAGAGTAGTTTGTACTATTATAGAAAAACAGCCTTGACATCAAAAAATAAGAACAAAATTTCTCTCCAAATTACTTTAGTGAGAAACTCTACAAACTCCTCATATATCTTTATATTGAGTGTGAATTTTGAAAATCTAACCATTAGATTGCATGTTCTTATTATATTCTTCATGCATGTAAAATTTCAAGACAATTAAAGGTCAATTGCTATCTCATCAAACAAATGTTAAAATTTCAAATTTTTATGATCTAAAATTGTGTATAAAAAATAAGTTTATTAATTGAATAGTAAATAATATCCAATTTGAATGAAATTTTGATATGCATGTAAAGAACATAAGAAACATGAAATTCAACGGCTAGATTTTCAAAATTCACACATAAAAAAGAAATATATGAAAAGTTTAAAAAGTTTCTCTCCAAACTAGTTTTGGAGAGAAACTTTGTTCCAAAAATAAAAAGAGTAAAAACTTTACAGTTCATGCCACTTAATAGTTACCATAGTAATATAACTTCTCTTTTTTAAGCTTTTAATTGTCCAGTTGTCAATTTGATAATTACCATACATTGCACTTTAGTGTTTAACTCCAAAAAATATATATTTATATTCACAACCATTTGAGTTATTCTACAACCTAAACTAATGCTATACATATTACCACCGCGTATCCTTGGTGCGGTGGTCACTCCACAAGTATAAATATTTGTGGGGTGTGGGGGGTAAGGGTCAGGGTTCAAGTCTCCAGGAATGAGTTTCACACACATATACATTTAGATTAGGTTAGAGTAAAAATTCTATCTTGTAAAAAAAAAAAAAAAAAAAAAACACTAATGCTATACATATTTTTCACAACTAACCTATGTGGCAGACTATGACTGATTGTTTGTCACTTTCACATACCTGTATACAATTTTACAGGTTATTGCTATACTTTTAACATATTTAGATTGATTTATTTTCTCAATTGAATTTAAAGAATTAAATTAGATATTTAAACTTTATGTATTTAGATTAATTTTTTACTTTGTTAGTGACTATGCAACTATAGGGACCGAGTTTGAGCACTCTTTCTTGGATGAAGTGGACTCAAGCCCAGCTAGCCCGATATAACAAATTTATAGAGTATGGATTTAAGAACTAGGCTCTAGTAAGGGTTGCAACAAATAAACACAGTAGTGAATGGGTTGAATGACAAGAACATAGACTAAAGTCTAAAATGTTATTCCTCGGCCTTCCTCTTAGGGGCTGGAAGTTCTTATTACTTCTTCAGTGCTTAGTTATAGAAATGATACAAGTGCTACCGTATTTCTACCTTTAGTCTCTCGTGTCCTCTTTCTGGAGGACTTCTTACATTATATATCCCCCTTTGGTTCATCTTGGCCCTACATTTGTTGGTCATGCAGGTCACCACTTGAGTGCTTGTCCCATCAGTCACCTTCCATTTTTTCTGTGGGTTGCAGCAACTATGGCAGCACTGTTCAGGGGTTACTTCTCCATTAATGCGGTCAGAACGTTAGTTGTAGTCATTTAATGCGGAGGTGACAGTTCCTTTTGGAATCGCTCCTCTACCATGCTTCCATGACTAACATGTTGTACTTGTCTTTTCTTTGGGGTCGCTCTGAACGGCTACCTCTGATAGTACTTTGCTCTTCGTTTCCATGATCTCGACTGGCTGAGGACAGGATTGTCCTTGGCTGTGCTTCTTGGAAATTGAAGCCTCCTCGATTTGTCCTCGGACATTTCTTCCTCCTCGACATGGGCCTTGGGTTTGGTACGAAGTGGGACGGGGTTGTCTACTTCCTTGGCCCCACAATAGCCTCTCAAAATCTTGCTGTCAGGCTCCTTGGGCGGAGAGGAGGATTTTGATGTCCTCGGGCCTTTGCCATGACTTATCAAGTCTTGTCCTCCATCAGTGCCAGAATCTTTTCACCTGTCCAAGGCACGCCCCTGACGTTTCGGTATGCGGAGCGTGCTCGCATTAAATTCAGGCGGCCAAGTGCTCCCCACGTTCAACGGTGTGATGATGATCTAACGGTGACAATCTTCCTGACTTTATGGGCGGGAAAATTCACACGGTTATTTCTAATTAGGGGTATAAATACCCATTTGAACCGGTTCGCCTCTTCACTTTCGCATTCAAGAGTTCTTGAGCACATATCCTGAATTCGGTCAAATCTTCAATCAAATTCACGACTCCCTTCAGCACAAAAAGCCTGTCCGAGGAGTTTTTCCTCATTTCTGTAAGTTTTCTTCTCTCTCTAAATTGCGTTCCCTCTCTTCTAAAATTCTTTCTTCGAGTCGCTTAGTTGTCTCTAGGGATGGGTAGGTTCAAGAAATTGGTGGAGTTTGAAGAGGTGATGAAGAAGTTCATCGCCGATTATAGGATACCCAGTAACGTAGGCCTAAGGTATTGTGAGGAGGAAGAGTGGAGTTTTAGGAGGCAAGAGGGCAAGGTGGTGATTCCCATAATCACCTTCTTAGAGGGTGGTATGAGAATCCCCATGGGTTAGGTGACGAGGAGTTACCTTAGGCATTTTCGGCTAGCCCCCACCCAATGTGGCGTTAATATGTTTAGGATTCTGGACTGTGTAGATGCCTTAAACGAGAAGATAGGGCTGAGGTTGACTCATCATGATGTGAACTGGCGCTACAACCTCCAGCACCTAAAGGGCAAGTCCTACTACATGAAGACGAGGGATGATAGAGTGCGACTTATCTAGTGCCTCCCTACGTCCAGCAAGGGCCTGGATAAGGACTTCCTCATCGTGTCTAAAGAGTGGCACGACGGCCTCCATTGTCTGACAGAGGAAGGGACACTAAGTGGGGTGCCTTAGAATGGGCTAGGGTCTAATCTTTTGTGCTATTAAGGTTTGCAATGCTTGATTGCTGACATAAATGTGCCCTTTTTTTTTTTTGCAGACTCGTACGCTTTTCAACGGCATCTCCATTTAGTCAACAAGGTGGATTTGGAGATTGTGTTGGCTGTAGAGATCTTTGTAAACGAGGCCAACAACCAAGTTAGGGCCGCTCACAAGATCTTGGGTTACGACCCCATTTAGAAATCATTCTCAGCGCCAAAGTACGTGATCAGGGCAAAGGATCCTCGGATCTGAAAAATTACCATAACCGAGGACAGTTTCTCAATTCCGGAGGGATCTCCCACTCCAGAGGGCACTCCATTGGCGAGCTCTTCTACTCCCCACCAGGCTTTGGAGGTTAGGGGAGAAGATAGAGAAGCAGAAGGAAGAGTTGCTGGCTTGGGTCCGTCCAAGGACAAATTCGGTGTGTTCGAACAAGTCCACCTGTCTAAGGATCTTTCTGGTGAATTAGGCAACTAGAACTTAACCGAAGCAGACTTTCTGTCAGCGGGAGATTCTCCTCGGGCCGAGATAGGTTACAAGAGGAAATCCCAAGCCAATTTATTTGACTTGATTGAGGGCCAGCCGGGGAAGTCTCAGCCCAAGCTTCCTCCTCCTCCGCCCAAGTCTTAGCCTACCCAGACCAGGTCAACTTCCGGCCATTCTAGGCTTCTACTTCCTCCTCCTCAGCCGAGCTTACCCCCTAAGCCTGAGCCCATTGATCCAAAGCAGAATAAGGACAAAGGCAAAAGGCCTATGGAAAGCGAATAGTCTCGTTCGTCCCAGGATGAGGACGACGCTCGGCGGCCTTCCAAACAACTGAAGATAGGGCCCCAAGGCCAAGATAAGTAGGTCTCCATCTAGTCTGAGGTTCAGGCCTGGCTTCCCGCCCTGATGCTCCATGGGGAGCCTTTGAGGGACGATGCCTTTCTTAGGGACTTTCGAGGGGGCGAAGGCAAGTACGTGGCCGACGCATTGGAGAGGTCCCTGCTAATCCCTGCGGACATGGCCGAATTGGGGGGCCTGAGGAGTAAGGAGGTCTTCCTCGACCTTAAGAGGTACCTGGGCATGGTAAGACCTTTGACATTTGACTTCGTGGTTCTCGTTCCTGGGTTTCAAACTCACTGTGTGTTGGTTTCAATTGGCAGGCTGTACAGGCCACCTTTAGGCTGGAGGAGGAGGCCAACAACCAGAGCAGGGCCTTGGATAATAAACGTGACAAGCGCCTGGATGCTACTCGGACCCTTAAAGTTTCTGAGGCCGACCTCGTGAAGGCCAATGAGGGTCTTAAGGAGATGACTAGGGACAGGGATAGCGCCTTGGCAGGCCTGGAAGGCGACCAAAAGCAGGCCGAGGACCAAACGAGGTGCCTACTTGAGGCAGAGGATCAACTGAGGATTGCGAAGGAGCAAATCACCGATCTGAAGGAAAAGGCGACTGAGGCAGAGAGGGCTAAGGGTATTGCGAAATTTGCCAGAGACGAAACTTTAAGGGCTAAGGATGAGGCAGATTTTGGCAGGGCGGAGGCCCAGGCCTCTAAGGAGGAGGCTGAGGAGGCAGCCTATGCCTCAGGCGTAGCCGAGACAAAGGCTGCCTTCAAGGCTCAAGTGCCTGGTGTATGCCGACTCTACTGCTCTCAGGTTTGGAATGAGGCCTTCAGGTAAGCTGGTATTGAGGCCTCATCTAACCTGTGGAAGGTGGAGAACATGTACTACCCGCCGGCCATCCGTGAGGCTGCCCCATCTAGCTTTGAGGCCGAGGTGGTCTCCGAGGAAGTTGGTGCTACCCCAAATAAAGAGGCTGAGGTGGCCACTGAAGCGACTACTACCATTACTGAGGAGCCCGCCAAGGAAGTTGATCCTCCTAGGGTAGTTGAAACAGCCAAAGGTCCCAATAAGGAAGCACTCCAGGAGGCTGCAAACACCTCAGCCGACGCCCAGGCCTCTCTTACCGAGGCGACTGTTCTCTTCCCTGTGCCTCTGTTGGCCATTCCTTTAAGTTAGAGCCCTGAGGACCCTAAGGTGGCCAAAGACCAGCCGAAGAAGACTAAGCCTAAGAAGTAGGCTCCTTGGCACTTTTGCTTTATGTTATGTTTTTCTATTCTTCTTTTTTTTTTTTTTTAAACAATTTAATGGCACTTTTTCCTTGTATTTTGATATTCCTTTTAAACATTGTAATGTGACTCCTGTTGTGTAACATTTATGGACTTAATGTAGTGCGCGTTTTATTTTTCCTTTCTTGCGTTATTTATCTTCTTTGCTTACCCAAGCCTAACTCCAATTGTGCCTCAGCCTATCACGGCAATAATTATAATAACATAAAGATGTTTACGCCGATGGAAATTTACTTCTCTTTTGTATTTGATTTAGAGCCGAAGTAGGCCTCTCTAACAAACATTCAAGGTCGTGGAAAAAGAGAACCCTCCAAGTGTGGGTTGAACTAAGACCAAGTCCATGGCACCCTAAAACGCTTTAAGTGATGCTCATGGGCTCTATTTCTTAGATTTCATCACAGGACAAATCATCATCGTATGCGATGACCACGACGAGCATTAAAGTAGTTAATTAAGTTGAACTAGCCTATTCATAGGCTTTGTTTGATACTCAAGCAGATTTTGTATGGCGTAAATATTACTAATGCAGACGATCCAAGGACCAGGCGTGGCTCTGATTCTACCCCACACTTAGGTTCTTCGTGAAGTAATTAGTTTTCCCATAAGCTTGAGTTCGAGGACTATGCAAGACCTTGGTTTTGTCTAACACTTAGGTTTTTCTTAAAGTAGTTAGTTTCCCCACAGGTTTGAGTCCGAGGACCATGCAAGACCTTGGTTCAGTCTAACACTTATATTTTTCTTGAAGTAGTTAGTTTCCCTACAGATTTGAGTCCGAGGACCATGCAAGACCTTGGTTCTGTCTAACACTTATATTTTTCTTGAAGTAGTTAGTTTCCCCACAAGTTTGAGTCCGAGGACCATGCAAGACCTTGGTTCTGTCTAACACTTAGATTTTTCTTGAAGTAGTTAGTTTCACCACAGGTTTGAGTCCGAGGACCATGCAAGACCTTAGTTCTGTCTAACACTTATATTTTTCTTGAAGAAGTTAGTTTCCCCACAAGTTTGAGTCCGAGGACCATGTAAGACCTTGGTTCTATCTAACATTTATATTTTTCTTGAAGTAGTTAGTTTCCCCACAGGTTTGAGTCCGAGGACCATGCAAGACCTTGGTTCTGTCTAACACTTAGATTTTTCTTGAAGTAGTTAGTTTCCCCACAGGTTTGAGTCCGAAGACCATGCAAGACCATGGTTCTGTCTAACACTTATATTTTTCCTGAAGTAGTTAGTTTCCCCACAGGTTTGAGTTCGAAGACCATGCAAGACCTTGGTTCTGTCTAACACTTAGATTTTTCTTGAAGTAGTTAGTTTCCCCACAGGTTTGAGTCCGAGGACCATGCAAGACCTTGGTTCTATCTAACACTTAGATTTTTCTTGAAGTAGTTAGTTTCCCCACAAGTTTGAGTCCGAGGACCATGTAAGACCTTGGTTCTGTCTAACACTTATATTTTTCTTGAAGTAATTAGTTTCCCCACAAGTTTGAGTCCGAGGACCATGCAAGACCTTAGTTCTATCTAACACTTATATTTTTCTTGAAGTAGTTAGTTTTTCCATAGGTTTGAGTCTGAAAACCATGCAAGACCTTGGTTTTGTCTAACACTTATATTTTTCTTGAAGTAGTTAGTTTCCCCACAGATTTGAGTCCGAGGATCATGCAAGACCTTGGTTCTGTCTAACACTTATATGGTTGTTAGGGCACGAAACATACAATCATAATAGACTTAGAGTCTGGATTAACAGAAATGCTTTTATTAATAATAATACCTTCGCAGGTTATTTACATTCCATGGACAAGGCACAGGTTTTTCATCTAAGTCTTCTAAGTAGTATGCAACCACTCCTGCCACTGAGGTAATTCGGTATGGTCCCTTCCAATTGAGCCCTAGCTTTCTGTAGGATGGATTCTTGGCGGCACCCACAACCTTCCTCAACACTAAGTTTCTTGGTGCTAGTAGTCTTAGCTTCACGTTGGCGTCATACCCCTATTTGAGCTTCTAGTGGTAGTAGGCCAGCTAGATCGTTGCCTTTTCCCTTCGTTCATCAATTAGGTCTAGGCTCTTCTCTAGTAGCTCATCATTACTGCTCGGGGTGAAGGAGATCGTCTTCAGCGTTGGGAAGCTTGCTTCTAGAGGGATAACAGCCTCAGCCCCATAAGTCATGGCAAAAGGTGTTTCCCCTGTTAACCACCGTGGCGTGGTCCGATAAGTCCATAGGACGTGTGGCAGCTTCTCTACCCATCTTCCCTTGGCATCATCCAGCCTTTTCTTAAGTCCATTGACTATGACCTTGTTGACAGCCTCGGCCTGCCCATTTCCTTGAGGATAAGCTGGAGTTGAGTACCTGTTTGTGATTCTCAGTTCGCAACAGTATCTTCTGAAGGCTTTACTATCAAATTGAAGCTCATTATCTGAAATGAGGGTGTGTGGGACCTCGAATTGGGTAACAATGTTCCTCCAGATGAACTTATTAGCATCCACGTCTCTAATATTGGTCAATGGTTCAGCTTCGACCTATTTGGTAAAATAATCCGTGCCGACCAATATATATCTTTTATTTCCTAGTGCCTTGGGGAAAGGACCTACAATGTCCAGGCCTCACTGGGCAAACGGCCATGGGCTGGACAAAGGGTTAAGGACCCCTCTTGACTAATGGATATTCAGGGCAAGCCTTTGACATTGGTCACATTTCTTAACATACTACAGGGCCTCCTTCTGCATCCCCGGCCACTAATATCCCTGGGTGAGGGCTTAGTGTGACAGGGACCTTCCTCCTGTGTGGCTCCCACAGATCCTCTCGTACAGCTCCTCAAGTAGTAGTTCTGATGCCTCGGGGTGAATACACAGTAGGTATGGTCCCAAGTAGGAGCGCCTATACAGTTTGTGGCCCTCGGACAGCCAAAACCGAGGAGCGATCCTCCGTATTTTATCGGCCTCTAACTTCTCCTCAGGCAGAGTACCATCTTTGAGGAACCTCACTATAGGGTCCATTCAGCTAGGACTCACTCTAGCTTGGTTGACGTGAGCCATGCCTTTTGCCACCTCATTCCCTCTCTCCAGATGTTCAACAAGGATAATCCGAGGCAGATCCCCTGTCGAGGAAATAGCAAGTGTGGCTAATGAATCTACATGGGTGTTCCTACTTCGGGAGACATATGACAAGCTGAAAAGATTGAAATCAGACTGCAGGCGTTTGACTTGGCTTAAGTACTCCTGCATTCTCACATCTCTGGCTTCCAGCTCTCTGTTTACCTGGCCCACCACCAGCCTCGAATCCGAGAACATATCCGCTGCTTTTCCTCCCATTTTTTGTACTGTGATCATCCCTTGTAACAAGGCCTCGTACTCGGCTTCGTTATTTGTGGCCGAGAACCCAAGTCTCAGGAACTTTTCTATAACAGACTTCTCAGGGGATACTAGGACTAGCCCTACTCCAGACCCCCTTTGGTTCGCGGCGCCATCAACGTACACTTTCCAACATGGGGGCCCTGGAATGGAGATTGCCCCAACTGACTTTCCATCCATGTCTCCCTCCTCTGCTACTGTTTCCACTAGCGGCTCGGCAAATTCGGCCACTAAGTCGGCTAGGACCTGGCCCTTTATAGCGGTCCGAGGCATGTATTTGACGTCAAAAGCCCTCAGAATTATGTTCCACTTGATGATCCTTCCAGTGTAATCGGTGGTCCGAAGCACAGACCTTAAGGGTAGTTGAGTTAGAACAACTACCGTGTGAGTCTGGAAATAATGGGAAAGCTTTCATGTAGTATGGACCACAACCAGTATGGTTTTCTCCAAGTGTGAGTATTTGATCTCAATTTTATGCAGCGACTTGCTCACGTAATAGACTGGCTTTTGAATGCCACTGTCATCCCGTATTAGTACCAAGCTCACCGCATGAGGGGCTACGGCAATGTATGCGTCTAGGACCTCATCAGCTTCAGGGTTAGACATGATAGGTGGCTGGGATAGGTATTCTTTAAGCTGTCGGAAGGCCATGACGCAGTCCTCGGACCACTCAAACCCTTTCCATTTGTTGATTAGGAGGTAGAAAAGCCTGCATCTATCAGCTGACCTAAAAATGAACCGATTCAGGGCTGCGATCATTCCAGTGAGCTTTTGGGCCTCCTTAGGGTTTTGTGGAGGCCTCAAGTTGTTAATAGCTTTAATCTGGTCGGGATCAACCTTAATTCCCCTGTGAGTGATGATGTAGCCCAAAAACTTGCCTGACCCGATGCCGAATGAGAATTTGGAAGCGTTCGGGCATAACTTATGCCTCCTCAAGACATCGAAGATACAGCTGAGGTCTCCTAGATGCTCAGATACCTCCTTACGCTTCACCACCATATCATCAATGTAAATTTCGATGCTCTTGCCCAGCAGCGGCTCGAACATTCTCATCATCATCCTTTGATAGGTGGACCTTGCGGTCTTCAGGCCAAAGGGCATCATCTTATAGTGGTAGTTCCCAATAGGCGTCACGAAGGCTGTTTTTTCTTGATCCTCCGAGGCTAGTGGTATCTGATGATAGCCCTGAAAGGCATCTAAGAAACTCATCTAAGGATGCCCCGCAATTGCATTCACTAGCTGATCTATCAGAGGTATAGGGAACGGGTCCTTTAGGCAAGCCTTGTTTAGGTCTGTGAAGTCTACACAAACCCTCCATTTTCTGCTTTTCTTCTTGACCACCATGGTATTGGCCAACCATTCGGGGTAAAAAACCTCCTTGATAGCCCCCGCGTGCTTAAGTTTCTTCACCTCTTCCCTAATCACATCGGCGTGCTCTCTTGATAGGCGTCGAGGTGGTTGTTTTATGGGAATGATGGATGGGTTGACATTGCGATTGTGACAGATAAAGGCTGGATCAATCCCTAGAGTATCACAGGCGTCCCATGCAAATACGTCGATGTTTGTTTTCAGGAACTCAATCAACTCTTCTTTCTCTTGAGGAGGCAGTTGAGCTCTGACCTGGAAGAACTTCTCTAGATCATCTCCAACGGCCACTTTCTCAAGATCTTCACATCTCGCTTCCTTGGCAGCTGCGTCAGGGGGCGCCACCGGGTTTTTTGATTGCTATAAGCCCCCTTCAGCAGTGGTCGAGGACTCTGCATTGAGCCGATGTGATATGGCCGCCACCATGCATTGCCTTGCTGTGGACTGGCAACCACGGACTTCAAGAACCTGATCCCCTGACGGGAACTTCACCTTCTGGTGTAAGGAGGAGGCCACAGCCCCCAAGGTGTGGAGCCAGGGTCTGCCGATGATGGCTGTGTACGGGGAGTAGTTGTCCACCACTATAAAATTCACCTCCACTACCTCTGGGCCAATCTGGATGGGTAGCCTAATCATTCCCTTTGGGGTGGCTAGCTTCCCATCGAAACTTATCAGTGGGGAGTTATATGGTGCCAAATCTTCTAGTTTTAGCCCCAGTCCCTTGTAGAGATCGGGGTACATGATCTCGGCCCCACTACCATTATCTACCATCACCCTTTTCACATCATAGTCCTCAATTCTAAGAGTGATCACCAGTGCATCGTCATGGGGCTGGGTAGTCCCAATCTTGTCTTCCTCTGAAAAGCTCAGGGTCAGGTGAAAATTCCTTCTGACCTTCTTCGGCTTTAGCTGGGACTCTTCGATAGGCATCTGGGCCACAGGCAATACCTGCGAGGGGCGCGTGCTTGCTCTCCTCGGCACAGCTAAGATCACATTGATCGTTCCTGCGGGTGGCCTTAGTGCAGCATCTCTTTGGGGCTCCTAATAAGTTTGGCCTTGATAACCACTAGAATGATGCAGGAGGTGCTTCAGCTTTCCTTCTCGGACCAACTGTTTCAGGTGGTTCCAGAGGTGTCTGCAATCCTCCGTGGCATACCCGTGGTCCTCGTGGTATTGGCAATAAAGGTTTTGATTACGCTTCGTGGGATCCCCTGCCATCTTATTTGGCCACTTAAAGTATGACTCGTTTCTGATCTTCTCCAACACCCTGTGTACTGATTCTTAGAATACAGCATTGACGGTCTGGGCGTTGGTTGCCCTAGATTGCCCTGCAAAATCTCTTCTTGGGTGGTTGCTGTTATACTGGTCTGACTTGAAGTCCTTCCTTTCCCGAGAGACAACCTTCTCTTTTCCCCTGCCGTGAACTGATCCTCCTCCACCCGTTTGTACTTGTCGATTCGATTCATTATCTGGAACACACTGGTGGCAGGCTTGCCCGTCAGAGACTTCCTAAAGCCGTGCCCAGTTGGGAGGCCGTTTTTGAAAGTGCTGATGACGATGTCATCATAATTGCCGTCCAGTTCATTGTACATCTCCCAATACTTGTTCGAATAGGCCTTCAAAGTTTCTCCATCGTGCATGGATAGGGACAGCAACGCACTCAAGGGCCGAGGAGGTTTGCTATTTGTAACGAAGTGGGAGCCAAAAGGTTGGGCCAGTTGTCTGTACGAGTCTATGGAGCTCGCCTTCAGGCCATTGAACCATCTCATTACCACTGGTCCCAGGCTAAAGGGGAAGGCCTTGCACATCAGCGCCTCGTTTTTAGAGTGGACGGCCATCCTTTGGTTGTATTGGCTCACATGCTCTATATGGTCCGTCTTGCCGTTGTAAATGGTGAAGGCTAGCTGCTGAAATCGCTAAGGAAGCTTAGCCTCTTCTATATGGCGTGTGAAAGGCGATTTTAAGAGTTGATCCAAGGCCCTGCTCATGGTATCGCCCCCCAAGCCCCTAGGAGAGGGGTTTTTGTGTTTGCGCCTCCAGTAGTGCTCTTCTTCGTGAGAGAAGGTCTCGCTTGGAGGAGTCCTTGATCTTCGCCTATAGTCATTATTGCCTTCCTTATCAGAGGGCGTGTCAGGACTAGGACGAGACTGCCTTCGTTGTGCGTGGTACAGCCTTCTCTTCAGATCATCTATCTCTCACTGCAAGGCCACCTTATCGTCCTGTCTTAGGGACACGTGACTCCTAACCTCTCCTGATTGCCTGGCCTGGCCGATGTTTTGGCTCTGGGGCACATGGCTGCCCCCACGAGCGTGGCTTCCGCTAGTTTGTGAGGTGTGCATGCTCCCCTCTCGAAACTTTTCGTTCTCTTTGTTTCGGTCTCACCCAGGGTTAAGAAAGTTACCCTGTTATTGTGATCTAATCGGTTCAGGCTAAGGGGAGCCCGCTTGATGAGGGCCTGATCCTGCCATGCTTGATCGTTGCCCCTACTAACGCACAAGTTCTTCCCACAGATGGCGCCAATTGTAGGGATCGAGTTTGAGCACTTTTCCTTGGATGAAGTGGACTCAAGCACAGCTAGCCCGATACAATGAATTTGTAGAGTATGAGTTCAAGAACTAGGTCCTAGTAAGGGTTGCAACAACTAAACACAATAGTGAATGGGTTGAACAACAAAAACATAGACTAAAGCCTAAAATGTTACTCCTCGGCCTTCCTTTTAAGGGTTGAAAGTTCTTATTGCTTCTTCAATGTTTAGTTACAAAAATGATACAAGTGCTACCGTATTTTTACCTCTAGTCTCTCGTGTCCTCTTTTTGGAGGACTTCTTACATTATATATCCCTCTTTAGTTCATCTTAGCCCTCCATTTGTTGGTCATGCAGGTCACCACTTGAGTGCTTATCCCATCAGTCACCTTCCCATTCTTTCTGTGGGTTGCAGCAACTATGGTAGCACTGTTCAGGGGTTACTTCTCCACTAATGCAGCCAGAACGTTAGTTGTGGATATTTTATGTAGAGGTGACAGTTCCTCATGGAATCGCTCCTCTACCATGCTTCCATGACTAACCCATTGTACTTGTCTTTTCTTTGGGGCCGCTCTGAACGGCTACCTCTGATGGTGCTTTGCTCTTCCTTTCCATGATCTCGGCTGGCCGAGAACAGGATTGTCCTCGGCAATGCTTCTTGGAAATTGAAGCCTCCTTGATTCGTCCTCGGACATTTCTTCCTCCTCAGCATGGGCCTTGGGTTTGGTACGAAGTGGGCCGGGGTTGCCTACTTCCTTGGCCCCACAGCAACAATTTCAAAATTAAAAAAAGAAAAAAAAAAAAAGAGAAGTCAAAGGCTATTCAATAAATTAAACTAGGAAATAAATTATAGTTTACATTTACATTTATATTAAATTTTGTATGACAATTACAGTTGTTTACAACTTTTTATTCGTTTGGTTATTGATATTGATTTTTTTTTTTAGGTTATTTTTGTTTAATATTTTCTTTAAATCTCCCCCCCACCCTCTCCCCAAATTGAAATCCTGGTTTCGCCATTGATCACAAGTGTTGATATAACCATGTTTGATAATTTTTTTTTAAAAGTATTTTTGGTTAACAACATATTCTATTACTACTATTTTTTTGGTAAAAGTTAATAATTTGCATTTTTTATAATTTAGATTTTTTTTTAATTTTTCAAACAAATAAAAATGTTAAACTTTAGAGATAAGTAGTAATGTGTGTTTAAAAGTGGTGTAGTGATATAAAGAAAAGTTTAGGAAGAAAAAATGACATGAATGCGTTGGTAAAGAATGCTAAATTTTAGGAGTAGTCTTAGTTTTTTATTTTATATTTATTAAATTTGGGGTGTTTTTCTTTTAGTCCGATGAAAAATGAATAAAAGGTGCTAAATCTTAGGGAACAAAAAAATCATAAATTTTAGGAGTTATCTTTTTGAATTCAAAACGAAATTTGTTTGAGTGTGGTGAAAAAGTGTAATTAAGTGTGTGTGTGTGTGTGTAAGTGTGTTTAACCGTTAGTTTGTTTCTTAAAAAAAAATTGAAAATTTTTATTTGACATTTATGATCCAATTTTTAGGAGAAATTATATTTTATTAATGAGATTATTTTTGAACTACAAAAAAATCCAATTCAAAGAGAGGAATCCTCTAATGGATAGTACAGATCTCTAAATAGTTATTTTCTCTCTCTCTTTTAGCACCCTCATGATTGTCCCCTTCCATTTCTCTTTCATTTTTATTTTATTAATGTTGAAGCCACCTTAATTATTAGTGTAGGATCCAAATTTGTTGGGCCAGGCAGCAACTTTTTGTATTGTGAGCCCAACAAATTCCCAACAATAAATTTGTAGAGAATGGGTTAAACAACTGGGCTGGGTTTGGATTTAGCAACTGCTCATACAGGCAGACCAGTATAAAGAAGAGTTCAGACTAGCGCTTTACAAGAATTTCTTCGGTCCGAAGAGCTTTAGTATTAAAAACTTAGTGAATACAGTTTTCCTCTCCCCCCTTCTCTGTGAGACCTGTTTCCCTTATATATACACCCTTTCCCCATCTTCACCGCACACTTGTCCTCCATCTAGGTGTCCACTCGAGTGTTAGTCACATCAGAAGTCTGCTTTAGCCTGCAGTGAGTGGTGGTGGGTGGGGATGCACTGTTCAGGTGTCTTCTCCACATAAATGCAGCCAAGAAAGTTGCTGCAGTGCATTAAATGTGGCGGTGGCAGCTTTATTTGTGAGATATTTCATGATAGCCATGCAGCTAGACATGCCCAAAAGCTCGGCCCTTACAGGGGAATCTTCAGCGTATCTACTCGATCAAGCTCTGGGGGGATACGTTGGGTAGGACCCCTTCGGACCAGCCGGTTGTCCTCAGATGAAGCATTTGTCCCTTATGGGTTGCACTCCCACCAGGATGGCAAAGCGTTGATACTCTTAGCCTCTTCGGACAGATAGTTGTATTCGAACTGGGCATCAGGCCCAGTGTGTGGCGTTGGGCCTTATCACCCACAATTAGAAAACCAAAAAACATCTAACCTACCTTGCCCCTAACTTGTCTTGCACTTTTTAAAAAATAAAAAATAAAAAAAAGGGATGGAGCACCCCAAATCCAATCTCCCCCCGCTAATTGAATTTGTGGTTTGAATTTTAAAGATTTTAAAAGCATATTATTTAATTAAAAACTTTTGAAAATGTGAGGTTTAAGGGTTTTTTTTTTTTTTTTTCTTTTCTTGAGAAAGATGTGAGGTTTAAGTTGAAACAGCATCCGAACTATTAATTTTATTTATCTTTGTGTGTGTATATATATACATATATTTTAATTTAGTTCTTTTCATAGTTACTAATTGGCAATTTAAACAACATTAAATGGTTTTTTTGTGTTGTTATTTTTTTAAGTCTCACAATTACTCAACCTGCATTTAGCATATATTACTGCCTAAATAGTGCCCCGACAAGGTTTTGGTGTTTCTATTAGGAAGATCGAAAGCTTGATTCCCCAATAGGAAATTGTTTTAATTATATTATATATAGTCGCATTTTGTTAATTTTTTGTTGAGAAAGAAAGAAAAGTTTTTTTTTTTTTAGAGAGTTTCAATTTATAACGTCTGTTCTTGATGATAGTTCTTTACCATCAGACCAAGACACCAATTGGTTTTTGGTGTAGGTGGAGATTGAACTCTAAATCTCTTATTCAACTATTAGAGACTTTACTAATTGAGTTAATTGAGCTATAAGACTCTTGAAAATAAAATGTACAATTTAAACATATGATTTTTCTTGTATTATGATTATGCCTTTACCACCATAAAAAGAGATTTGAGACAACAAAATTGAGAGCCAGAGAGACTATTTGCACACATAGAGGAATTTAGGCAAAAATGAATAAGCCGATTTGAATTTAATAGTTGCTCTTGGAACTACATTTGGTGCAATAGACTTAGCACCATGCAATAGTGATTCAATAGGTGAGACTTGAAAGTTCAAATTCTCTATTAATCTCAGCCCTTGTATAGAATTTTTTTTTTTAACCTTTCAAATTTTATTTAATTTTTACTTTTTACCTTCCAAACTTTTATATCCCACAATTGCATTGTGTAATTATATTTAGGGCATGTTTTGCATATTGAATAGGGATTACGACTGTAACTATAATATTTATTACTATGAATAAAATGTGTTGTAATGGAATAACTAAATATATTCATAAGTTATGTTGTAAGTTGTAACATGTAAGGACTCAATTTGTAATGGACCATTGACAATGAAATTTGTAGAGATGTGGGTAAAAAGGGCTAGGCACCAACATAACAAACAACGGATGACATGAAAATCATAAGGATGATGGGCTAGTTAATTTGAATAAGTATTTTCTACGAGGATAAGGCCCATAACTTTGATTAGGTGTTTATGAGGATCTTGATGATTTTGGCCAAGTGTTTGTGAAGCATCTTCGTCCTCGGTTTAGCCCGAGGATCTATTTCTCTTTGGAACTCATTTTTCAATCTTGTCCTTTCTTTTTAGGACTGATAAATATCAGGGGCCTCCTCTTATGTTGGGAATCCTCCTGGTTATATAGTATTGTTATAGTTAATCTTAGCCGTCCATTCGTCGGTTATCCGGGCACTGTGCATAAGGGTTTGTCCCATCATCTGCTTTTGCAGGCTTTATGTTAGTTCTCAGCCGCCTTTGCAGGCCTTCTATTACTTGGAGTGACCAAGACACCTAGGTTTGCTGGTCACTTCACCATCAAAGCGGCCAGAATGTTGGTGGAGCGCATTTAATGGGTGGGAGATATTTTCCCTTCATTAACGTCGGTTCGCCGAGGAGGTGGGCATCCTCGGCGAGGCCCCTTGAGGGCTTTTCCCTTTTACCCTCGGCCTATATATTATCCTCGGCGTGGGTTTTGGGCCGGGTATAGAGTGATTAATATTTGGGGCCCCACATAACATTATAATAAAATTTAAGATCTATTTTAAGAAATATCTTACTCAAATGATTAATATTTTCAGAAAATAATATGTTTTTAAATTTGAGAGAGATGATTTATTTTTTGATGATTTATTTTCCATAATTGTTATGTGCATATGGAAAGTTTGTTTATTTGGAAATATATTAATTTTATAAGTTATTACACACACTAAAGAATAACTATTACAACCCTTCTAGAGGAGAAATTATAAGATCCACATGGTGAACAAGTGATGTGGTCTACCATTCCACTGAAAAACTTCCACCTATTTAAAATTGTTAGTTAGAAAATTTTTTTAAATAGAAATTAATTACTGACTAGCAATTTTAAACAAGTGGAAGTTTTTTAGTGAAATGGTGGACAAATGACGTGGTCCACCAGAAAACTCTATAATTTCTCCTTCTAGAGAGGAATAGTTATTTCTCATTTTAAATATTAGTTATTCATAAGAAATGACTATTTTCTGTAATAAAAACATAACCAAAATACTGAATAGTTAAACCATATAAATAATTATTACATTACAGTGTTTGTTACAGTCTACCAAATATGCCTTTATTGTATGGGATCCAAATCCATTCAGACTATCCCTCTCTCTCTCTCTCTCACACACACTCAACTCTATATTGGCATCATGGAACTTCATTGAGTTCACATAACAGTATAACAGTACTGTAGAATCTTGTCACTGAACAGATATCATGTTTTGTGGTCATATACTAAGGCCTTCCTGTATTCATATCTTAACTTCTATTAGGAGAATCTCTTATGCGCTAATAGTCGAAATCACAATAATTCATACCAATAACCAATCTTCAAGAGCATTTCCAAATTTTATAAGCTCAAACCTAAACAATGGTAATTTGTATCACCATTTTTTTCCCTCTAAAATTGCAACACTGAACTTTAATTAATTTATTTTTTGTTAGCCAACTTATCTAACCCATTTATTCGGCTCGCTTGATTATTTTCAGACCCTTCATCATCATTTTACTTTGTTCAATGTTACATAAACTAGTTTGTTTGGACATTTTTGTTATGAATTGTCATTCACCAAAAACATTGTACAATGTTTAGCTATAATTTAAATATTCATTGGGATCAAACATTGGATTGCTTGATGATGCATTGCTTGCTTAAACAATTTTTTTTCGAAATAATGAATTGAGTCTACATTGAAATGTTAATCTAATGAATCTTTTTAATCCACTTCTAGAACTTCGAAGATTTTTATTTCAATATCTTTGTTGTGTTGTGAAGTGATTATTCACACCAAACCAATAATAATCAGGACACGTGTAGGATACACTTTGTAGCCATCTTGATCGCACAAAAGCAACGAAAGGAGTATATGTTTTCCCAACCCCAACAACAATAGTCAATAGGAAAAAAAAGCTGAGTATCGAATAAAAAAGAGGTACATTGTTAAATTAAAAAATTAGCCACGTGTCCAGAAAAAGTCTAATGGATAGCTTCGTTGCCCACCACGTGTCCTCCTAAGTGCCACACAATAACACACATTCACTTCAGTCCATAACATAATGGGAAATGTTAACTACGTTTAGAGAGTTGGTTAATAATTCATTTAAATAAAGTTATTTAAAAAAAAAAAAACTAATATTTTGACCACTTTTATCACTTAAAAGTAATATCAAAATTTTTTTTAAAATAAATTTTTAATCAATATCTTAAAGAATCCGTTAGCATGTCCCTAACATCATTACCCAACGAGAAGATGCTGGTGCAGCCACGTACCACCTATAGGGTCTTTTTTCCTTGGACACGCGGGCCAATGATGTACGTTCGATTCTATCGCATATTATCGAAACGAAGAAGGCCAACATCAGATCAGAGTTTCAAAAATCTACAATAGACCAAACTGATCATTAGGCAGCTTTTGAGGTCAAGCGCTGAGTCTCCTGACAAAGTAAACGTTAGTTTTTGCACACCGACCCATACTCTAGTTTACCAAACTCCAAACTCTTTTTGTCCTTTTTTCACTTTTTGGACATTTCGTCCATACCCTAACCACGTGATAGACACTAATAAAATTACCATATGTTTAGGAACATTTCTTTTTTCTATTTTAGTATATTTTTTGGAAAAAAATTGCTATGTAATTAAATTCGATTGGTACGTAATAAAAAATTAGCGTTTACGATGAATTCAAGTAACTTCAATCATGGAATATGTCAGAAAATTTAAACATTAGACTCAAAAAATCAAGAATACCTGGTCACCATACTACAAATAGAATTTAGCAGCTATGATCTAAAAATAATAGTGGGCAAAACAACATTTAAAAAAAAAAAAACTATTAGAATAATGTTTCTCCTTCGCAAAACATTTTACAAAAATGAAAGTGTGACTCAAATCGCTAGCGAGTGCAAGTTAGTCATACAGAGGTGAATTCGTTCCCTCTTCGTATGGTGATTACACCGGCCACCATCGATGGCAGTCGAAAAACAATAATTGCAAGTTAGTCATACGAAGATGAATTTGTTACCTCTCCAAATGGTGACTAAATTGTCACCAACAACAATAGTTGGGAAGACAACAATTTTAATGGTACTTAAATATTTGTTTATCACACTAAAAGTCTATTTGGGAGTTGCTCATTTTGTTAAAATTAAAAACTTTTTACTGAAAGTACGGTAGATAAAGGTAAAATAAAATAGCTGAAATAATACAATGAGACTAATAAACGATACTAAAAAGTACAGTGAAACTCATGAATAGTAGTAAAAATAAACTGAATAGTAAAATAAGTTGACAAAAATAATTTTTACCGAACGAACACTAAATGTTCAAAAATATTTTTATCAAAAATGTTTTCAGTGTTACAGTCAAACCAACAAGCTAAATTGTATTGTTGTTGTTGACATGTTGTTGTTGTTGTTTTTTTTAATTTATTTTTTTTTCAAAAGAAAAAACCGAGAAAAACGTTGTGTATCTAAAAAACACTAACAAGAGTGCAAAACACAATCAACTAAAATACTGTAATAAATTTAATCTAGGAATTACACGTGGAACCCAACCGAATTCCCACGTGTGGAATATTACTAGCAGAGCAAAACAAAAAGCGGATAATTTAAGTGGACTCGTGTCAAAACGCGCAAAAAGAGTCCAACACGTAGAACTAGAACCTGAGATATTTTTGAGCCACTTAAAAAGATCTTTTTCGAATCAGAGCCCCCAGTGGGACACGTGTCCATGATTCTCCGCTTCAAATCCAAACCCTGACGTAACTCCTCGATTCTCTATCACAGTTCTCAGCAATACAATACCAACACGCGTCCCTAGGCCAATAAAAAATCGACACGTTAGTATTTCCTAAACCAGTCTCTAAGGCACTGTACGAACCAATCCACGCACGCCACGTTTTCCCTAAAATAACCGTATATATAGGAAGCCCGTTAGGATATGAGAAACCGTTGAAAACTTGGATTAGGATTAGGATTAGGATTAGGATGAGTGCCAACGCTAACACGCGACTCCGACCGAGTCAAGGCTCCGAGTCGGACGAGTCAGGCATTATCAACGAGCGAGTACTGCTTTTGATCTTCGAGTCGATCAAATGGGACATACATACTCTGTGTTCGACTTCCTCAGTGAACCGGAAGCTCCGGGCCATAGCGAACCGGCTTCTCTGGCGCGAGCTCTGCGTTCATCGCGCTCCGAGAATGGTATCCACATTGGCGAATGGGTCGACCAACAACCGGATCGGCGGTGGATGGCACGCGCTGGCGAAGCTTCTTTTCTTCTGCTGCGGGAGCGAGTCGACTCGGAATTTCAAGCTGAGTCGGGACTTGCCGGGTCACTTCGTGAAGGCCTCGCGGTTTTCGAAAACTTCGGGTCGGAGTTTTCTGAGCAAGAAATGCCGGGGCGATTTGTTGTACGTTAGTGACCCGTGTGAGCACCCGAACCCGAGTGGCGGTGGCAAGGAAGATGATTTGGGGGTTTATAGAGGGGTATTTAAGGGATTCTCGAAATCGAGGACGAGAGCGTGTTTGATCGGACGGCAGGTAGAGCGCGAGGAAAAGGTAAGGTGTCCTTATTGTGGGGCCCCAGTGTGGAGCATGACTTCGGCTCGGCTTGTTCCCAAAAGCGCGGCTCGGCGGCTCGGCTCACATCACGGTGGATTGGAGTACTTTGTCTGTGTTAATGGGCATTTGCATGGTTCGTGCTGGCTCGTTCCTCTGTCGTCCGATGAGGATGATGATGATGATGATCTTGATCTTGATCTTGATGATGACGTGGACGATGATGATGATGATGATGAGGATGAAACTGGGGCCCATGAGGTTGATCATATGGTGGTTAGTGGGAGTGCGAGTTCACGTGAGGAAAATTAACTTCAGTTGCTTCCACGTGGCAGGGGGGTTTGAATTTGATTTTTTTTTTTTTTTTTGTTGAATGGGGTTTGAATTTGATTTTGATTCTGTGATTTGGTGGGAAATGATGGCTTGGAGAGTGGATGATTTGGATTTTGGAGTTAGGTTGACGTGGAATATTGGGTTTTTAGGTTTTTTTTTTTTTTTTTTTATTTGAGATTTTTTTTTCCCAGTGTGCTACTTTTTTGGGTTACCTTAACTTTCTCAGATCAATATAAATGAGTTTCGTCCCATCAAAAAAAAAAAAAAAATATATATAAATGAGTTTCGGGTATGGGCAAATTTATGTGCAGTCACAAAGGTGTAGTATATTAGTAGATCTTTTAACAAAAATGTAATTATTGAGTAGTTACGAAATAATGCTCCAGACTCTTATAACAAGTCCCACTGCAAGAGTTCGAAAGATTGGACCGGGACTACCAATTAGTTTTTTTAACTAAAGTTAAACGGATTTAGATCTTCTAGATTTTTTAATGTATTCTACTAGTAGATGTCCTTAAATTTGAACCACTCTTTAATGATTTAATAGTTTAGATTCTGTCATGTCAGTATTCCACTAATAATATTTTTAAAATAATAAAATAATATTCCAAACAAAATAATTAAGATTATTATTAGTGGATCGTTGACATGATAGAATCTAAACTATTAAATCATTAAAAAGTGGTTAAGATTTAAGGAAATTTACTGATAGAGTACCCTAAGAAATCTAGAGGATCTGAATTCAAGTCAAACACGTTGTTGCTTTAGCCAATGAAATATAAATGGTGTTTGAAACTTTGAATTTAATTGAGAAACTAAATATACTACACCTAAATTACCATACCCAATTTTGACCCTTCTTTTATGTTGTTACGTTTCATTTTTTGGATGAGTTGAGTCATGCTGTTATGTTGTTCATGTGATTGGTTCTGCTTCCTTTGGATCCAGCTCTTAGTTTTCTTCTGTTCAATAAAGATTTCTATTATCCAAAAAAAAAAAAAAAAATGTTGTTCATGTAATATTGAAGTGGATTTTAATTTAAAAATTTTGTTTTTCTGATGACAACTTGACATTTGTAGTGTTTCTTTATAATCAGTATTGACAGTTACGTGGACTGTCAGGAGAATATGGGGTTGGATCTTTGGAGGGTTGAGATTTTTTTTTTTTTTATAAAGAAAGGCAGGATATATAAATGCTTATATGATTATTATATGTACCATAATTATTGTAAACAAACAAATGAAAATTTGCTAAGTGCTCAATCCTCAAATATATGTCATTTGATTTGTCAAGATGTTTCTCTGCTGCTTTGACAGCAGAGATGTGTCTATACTTTTAACTTCATTATTAATAAATTTGTTTTTTGGAATATTATCAACCTTGCAATGATAATAGAAAGGTGGTGATAGAAGATTATGATTCGTTTTCGTCTCTCTTTATTCTTCACTGCAAAAAGGTCATATTGAAATTGAAGTTTGAAGAGTATTTCTTAGGCATTATGACAAAGTTGTAAGTCCAGATTTCACGAGAGACACAAGATATTGTTATGGAGAATTTCAACCAACATCCTACCCACGAATGATAAGCTAAACGGGTTTTCTAGAGAAGCTGATCCTAGCTGCCCTCTTATGCGATTGTGAACAAGAGACTGCCTCTCACCTATTCTTGCAATACCATTTGGTAAGAGCATTATGGTATGGGAACTGGTGAAGTATTAAAATTGATGAAGTTCAGGTTTCTTCTCTAGATCAATGGATGGATATCCTATTTGACCCCCTTGGATTCCTAATTCTGATGAGGAGCAAAGAAGCAAGTTCTTGTTATATGGTGCAATAGTCTTTGAGTGGGTTTGGAAGTGCAAAAACCAGACTGTATTTGAGAACAAAGGCCTGAACGGGTTTGAAGAAGTTTTATGAAGATTTTCCAAGAGTATTGAACTATGACAAGGCTAGGCTCTCATAGTTCTCCAAAAGGAGATCTATGAGCTGGTCAAGCCACAACAAAGTGCAATCAAGCTTCTTTTTATTTTAATTTATTAATTATCAAGTGCAATCAGCTTAATTGTAATGCAGCAATTGGGGTCTTAAAACTCTTCTATTGTTGTTGTAGCCAGAGATTGGAGAACTAGTGTTTGTCATTAGACTCACTACAAAGAAATTGGACACCATCACCCCTATCCAAGCTGAAGTTGAGGCTATCCTGTGAGAATTAAAACTGGCTTCCTAAGCTAATCTTGGAAGGTTGGTTATATATAGAAGGGGACTTCAGTGGTTGTATTGAAGTCTAAGAAGCCACGATTCTGCAGTTTCTTGGACAATTAAAAACTTAGATGATGGTGCCAGAATGGTATTGTAGAGTTTTGATGATGCTAATGTGAGCTGGGTCAATTAAGAACCACTAGTAAGCTATCCGTACGATGCATGAATAATATTGTAATGTTTTATATAAGATAGTTTTGGAGAATGTTGGATATGTATTATAGCATAATTATTATAGAACTTTATTAGTAATGAGTCCATCATAAAATGCAATAATTATAAATTGCACACATAAATTTATTAGTAATATGTCATTCTCTTTCTCCTTAATTCTAAAACAAAATACACATCCCAAACACCCACAGTCAACCACATCATTTACGAAACCCACAAATCCACAACATCTAACCTTAACATCAAAATCGTAATTGTCGTTGTCACTCAATATAAAATGCAAGCCTTCTTTTCTTGGTCGTAGCCAACTCATACAAGTTAGGAGTAGACGAAACAACAATGTTAGAGCTAGGTAGGTATCGTCGAAGATTGAAGGTAAATGATATCGTTTTTTGGTCTGTGTGTATTTGACATAGGATGACATGAAGAACTATGGGTGTGTATATATATATATATATATATAAAGGGGTAGAAGTCCAAGAGATGAAAATGGTGAATTAAAATGCAATGAGTTTTGTGCGTGTGTATGTATGTGAGATGAAAAGTCTTGAAATATTGAACCAAAGAATACAAAAAATATTTATTTTTTAATTAGAAAAGTCTTGAAATATTGAACCAAATGAAATAAAAAATCAATGTTTAATTTGTTCTTATTTTTTATGCGGCACTTGAGAATATTTCAATTCTATTTGCATAGAAAGTGCCACTTGGCAAAAATTCATGTTTTTTTCACATAAGGTCTTTGCTTTTATATATATATTGATTGATGTTGGTAAAAGCGCGCATAGGCCTCTTGGAGCCTAGGCGCAAAGCCCAAGCACGTGCCAAATTGAAGTAAAGAGCACTATTTTCTAATAGAAACATTGGTGCAGGGTCCAAATTTGTGGTCCAGGCCCAAAATGTTTGGATTATGAGCCCAACAAACCCAAAACAATGAATTTGTAGAGAGTAGGTGACAAAACTAGGCTAATTATACATCTAACAATAGTTAGTTGACAAAAGAACACATTTGAAAGTTGAAAATAACTCAGATCCGAAGAGGACTGTTCTTCCTCCTAAAGTGGATATGACTCTTCGAATTATATTCCAGATTTCTTTTTTCTTCCCCCCTTTACTTCAGAGGCACCTTACATTTATATACTCCCCTTCTACTTCACCATCACCGTCCACTTGTTCTTCATCTAAGCCTTCACTTGAGTACATGTTATATCAGACATCTGTTTCAGTCCTACATGAGTGGTGGTAGCTGAGATTGCACTGTTCAAGGGTCTTCTCCACATAAATGCGGCCAGGAAAACTGCGGCAGTGTATTAAATGCGGTGGTAACTGCTTTTCCTTTTAGATATTTCTCTGCTCTTGTCATCTCCAGGCATGCCCAAGGCAGGTCCTTGTCGTGGGAGTAGTGAGGAGGATGATTCGGACCTTCAAGATATTTGTTTGATTGGGTCCCTTCGCAATCCGAGGATAATGACGTCTTCGGACCGATAGGGTTCTCTTCGAACCGCTCCTATTGCTCATCTCAAGTTACATTTCTTCCTCCAGGACTCGTTCCTAACCCCTTTTTTCTCTTCGGACTCATGGTGAGATTCGAATTGGGCCCCAGGCCCATCGTATGACGTTAGGCTTTTACACCCACAATAGCCCCTCAAAATTTTAATTTTTCCCTCATATTCGAGGAGAAAAATTGAGATTTTGATTTGCTGCAAAAATAGAGGCTTCGAAAATCCCCAAATATCTAAGTCCACACGTGTGTGCATAGATTTAGGCACTTCATCATTGTCGCTGTCATTTCAACATTTCCAAGGCACTATTAATTACTCCAGGCGGCGTCTTGTCTTTGGCATCCAATGGTGAGTTTCTGATCTAAAGAACGAGGTTTTTCCTCCAAATTTGGGCGGGATAACTCCCACCATTTCGCCTGCCCCTATATAAAGCCTTAGAGGGGGCTATTTTTCCTTTACTTCGCAAGCTTTCAGATTTTCGACGAACTTAAGCGCTCACGCCCACCAAGCTTTTCCGGTCATCAACTCGTACTTTCCCAGAATCTGTGATAACCTCCCAATCAGTTTGAAGATCATCCTACGATTCAACCTTGCGTAAGTCCTCTTTCATTCGAGTGTTCCACCTTTTCTTCGGCCTTCGAGTAGTCACTCCTCCCTCTCCGCGTTGATTGAAATGGGTAGATTTCAATGTTTAGTGGATAGTCCTGCCCAGATGGAGGAATCTAGGGCTACGTATCGCATACCACATGATGTAGGTTTGAGATACTATTCTCCAGAACAGTTACTAATAGATCGAGAAGTGGGCGAAGTTATAATCCCCATTATCGCCTTCTTGGAAGGAGGAATGACCATCCCTATGGGTCCTGTTACCAGAGACTATCTCCGCAACCATAGGCTTAGCCCTGATCAATCGCCTAACATGTTTAGGACTTTAGGAGCTGTTGATGATTTGAATCGTCATCTAGGACTGGGACTCACCTGGCTTGATGTGGTACACATGTACGAGTGTCGTACCAAAAAAGGATCGGGGTATTATCTTAAATCCCGATCCGACATCGTTAAGCTCATCTCCTGTCTTCCCAAATCAAACAAAAGGATGAAAGACGATTATCTGATCGTCTCGGGCACGTGGCATGACGGACTTCATTGCCAACCCAGCCAGGGGAGCCAGGTGGGACATCCTAGATTTAGGTTTCCTAACAATAGATTCAGGATTTTCGCTTTTTGTTAATTCGGTCTCCCTTTTTTTTTTTTTTTTTTGTTTTTGTATTATGACTTTCAAGCTTTTTGACCAAGTCTTCTTGTGATGCCAACAGATAGAAGACACGTTGCTCCTCGGCTCAGCCTTACAAACGCCAAAGTGCTAAATTACGTCCTTCGATCACAAATTTTCATGAGTGAAGACGGGCAGCTTTGGGCCGCGCATCTTATCATTGGTTATACGCCGAGATCAAAGGATTTTCAGCTAATCGGCAATGCGATAACAAAGGGAGATTACCGCCTCAACCGTATTGACGTGGCTCGGAAAGACTTTCTTGTGCCGTTCGATCTTGCCCCCGTGCCATACCCAAATCCACAGGGTGTACCTTTGCTTGTCCAACCTATTCGGCACGCTCCTCCGGAACTAGTAGCGGCAGGTGAGAGAGTTGCTTCTTCGACCGCTTCACTTGACGAACAAATTGACAAGTTCAAGTTTGAAGGAAAAGCTTTGGAAGGGGTTCGAATTTTGGACGCCGAAGAGGGGATTGACAGGCATTCCAGTGCTCTTCCAGAAACGATAACTGTTTTAGACGATTCTTCTTCTGAAGAAGATATGGCGAGCCTAAAGGATTTGATGAAGAGTAGGAGCAAGAGATTTGGGGCCAAAGGGACTGGCACATCCCAGCCACCTGTCACTTTTCCTCCACCACCTCCACAAGCTCCTTCGGATCTCGGACTAAAGGCACTGTCGGATCTGAAAAAGAAGAGGCCTCAAACTGATACTGAGGAAAAGGAAGTGGCGCCTCCGAAGAGGCCCAAACAGCAGAAGGTGGTCCAAGATGCACGGAACAAGAGGGCTTCGTCTACTGAGAGCCACGACGAGGCCCCTATAGCAGATGTGCGCCAAGGAGCACGTACCTGGTTTCCGAAGCTGGTGCTAGACAGTGCACCCATTCCTTGGGATGCCTCCCTCAAAAGCTTCGCAGAGGGGAAAGCAGGTCTCATCGCCGAGGTCTTGGAACAACCGCGGTTACTCCCCAAGGACATGGAGGTGTACAGGCGCTGCAACCAGTTTGAGCTCTTCTCATCCTTCTAAAGGGATTTAGCTATGATAAGTGGATAATTCTGATTTCTTAACTTTTAGACGTTAGTTTTTTCTTTTAGCCTCTTTTCCTTGCTTTATACTGAAGTTTTTGACCTACCATGCAGATCATTCAGCAAATGTTCGTGGCTGAAGAGTGGAACAAGAAGAAACATCTTGAAGCCCAGGCGGCGGTTTGTTCTAGAGACGAGGCAGAGAAATCCCTGGGTAAGTTTAAGGAAGATTACTCTCAGCTGTCCGATAAGTTGAAAGAGATGACTAAGGAAAAGAACAGCTTGGAGGCGGGCCTAAAGAGCGCCGAGAGGCAGGCCGAAGACCAACGCCAGCAACTGTACACAACTGAAATCAACCTGGCAACAGAGAAAGAGCTGGTGAAAGGTCTTCGGACCGAACTCGAGAGGGCTAGGGAGTCTGCCAAGTTGGCAGAAAATAGCGCCCAATTGGCTAAGGAGGCGCTTGAAGCCGAAAAGAAAGTGGCCTACACCTTGGGGGTAACAGAAACCCAGGCCAGGCTAACTGAGGAGTTTGCTCAAGTCTGTAGGGAGTACTGCAGTATGTCATGGGAAAAAGCCCTTGATGCTGCTGGGGTGTCTCCAGAATCTGCCTTGAGGCTACCTTGGAGTGTTTACTATCATCCAGATATTTGTGAACTCCAGGGGACTTGGAACAGCCCCCAGTTAGTCAGACCCCTCCTGCCCCTATTGATGTAGCCCCAGAGCTCGGTTAAGCTGGTGTTGCAGTTGTGCCACCCAAGAATGTTCAAAACCCGGACGCTGCTGCAACTCAGCCTGGCCAGACAAAGGACTCCTTGGTCGTCTAGATAGAACTTTAGATATTTTAGGGTTTTCATTGTAATAGTTAACTTTTTTCGTTCTGGATTGTAAACTATCTCTTTTTGATCAATGAACTCTTCTCTTTCCTTTTTAATACCTTTGTAGCATATGTCATTCTATATTATAATTTATCATTATTGCAAATTACACTAGCTTGCAACTTTCACAACATATTGTGATGATAAATAACCAGAATTAACACTGAAAAAAGAAGGTTGTGTTCAGATTGTTAGTACACGATAAGAGCAATGAGTGATATGAATTAGAAACGAGTGTTAACTAACACGAATCATTTGGTCCGAGGACTACAGGCATGGTTGAATTTAAGTTTAAAAACTTAGTAATTGTGAACGAGTGGTAACTAACCCAAATCATCTGGTCCGAGGACTACAGGCATGATTGAATTTAAGTTTAAAAACTTAGTAATTGTGAACGAGTGTTAACTAACCCAAATCATCTGGTCCGAGAACTACAGGCATGATTGGATTTAAGTTTAAACACTTATGAGAACTGGAAACGAGTGTTAACTAACCCAAATCATCTGGTCCGAGGACTACAGACATGATTGGATTTAAGTTAACACTTATGAGAACTGGAAACGAGTGTTAACTAACCCAAATCATCTGGTCCGAGGACTACAGGCATGATTGGATTTAAGTTTAAACACTTATAAGAACTGGAAACGAGTGTTAACTAACCTAAATCATCTGATCCGAGGACTACAGTCATGATTGGATTTAAGTTTAAACACTTATGAAAACTGGAAACGAGTGTTAACTAACCCAAATCATCTGGTCCGAGGACTACAGGCATGATTGGATTTAAGTTTAAATACTTATAAGAATTGGAAACGTGTTAACTAACCCAAATCATTTGGTCCGAGGATTACAGGCATGATTGGATTTAAGTTTAAACACTTATAAGAACTGGAAACGAGTGTTAACTAACCCAAATCATCTGGTCCAAGAACTATAGGCATGATTGGATTTAAGTTTAAACACTTATGTACATTGCTAAAACAATAAAAATGGCATATTGGCCGAAGAAAAGATTCATTCAATAATAGTACCTTTTGAGATTATTTACATTCCAAGGCCGTGGTATTACATGACTATCTAGATCTTCTAAGAAATACGCCCCAATACCAGCTCTATAAGTAATACGATATGGCCCTTCTCAGTTTGGTCCTAGTTTTCCCCAAGCTGGGTTCTTTGCAGTGCCTACTACTTTCCTTAGCACCAAATCGCCGGGTTCTAGGGGCCTTAGCTTCACGTTGGCATCGTAGCCTTGCTTGAGCTTTTGTTGATAATGTGCCAGTTGGACCATTGCATTTTCCCTCCTTTCCTCAATCAGGTCTAAGCTCTTCTCTAGTTGCTCATTGTAGCCGGTCGGACTGAACGAACTAGTTCTCAAAGTTGGGAACCCAGTCTCCAAAGGTATGACAGCTTCAGCCCCATAGGTCATTGAAAAAGGGGTTTCACCTGTAGACCTTCGAGACGTGGTTCTATATGCCCAAAGCACATGTGGTAATTCCTCCACCCATTTACCCTTAGCATCGTCTAGCATTTTCTTCAGTCCATTGACTATGACTTTGTTAACAGCTTCTGCCTGCCCATTTCCCTGGGGATAAACAGGAGTGGAGTATTTGTTCGTGATTCCCAACTCGTTACAGTAGCTCCTGAATGCTTTACTATCAAATTGAAGACCATTGTCCGAGATGAGGGTATGAGGGATCCCAAACCGAGTGACAATGCTTTTCCAGATAAATTTCTTTACGTCTACGTCCCTGATGTTTGCCAAAGGTTCAGCCTCGACCCATTTGGTGAAGTAGTTTGTGCCGACCAGTAGGTACTTCTTATTTCCTGCGGCCTTAGGGAATGAACCCACGATATCCAATCCCCATTAGGCGAAGGGCCATGGGCTGGATAGTGGGTTAAGGGTTCCACCAGGTTGGTGTATGTTCGGCGCAAACCGTTGGCATTGGTCACATTTCTTAACATATTCATGAGCCTCCTTTTGCATATTCGGCCACCAGTAACCCTTGAGTAATTGCTCGGTGAGCTAAGGATCTACCCCTAATATGACTCCCACAGATTCCTTCATGCAATTCTTCTAGTAGTAGCTCAGCCGCCTCAAGATGCACGCACAATAAGTATGGACCCGAATAGGAACGTTTATATAGTTTCTAGTCCTCGGATAGCTAAAATCTAGTTGCCTTCCTGTGCACTTTGTCAGCTTCCCCTTTTTCATCGGGCAAGATATCGTCCTTCAGGAATTTAATTATAGGATCCATCCGGCTGAGTTCGGCCCTGACTTGATGGACTTGGACTATCTTCCTTGCCTCCGTAGGCCAATGCAGATCCTCAATGAGGATAATCCTCGGCAATTCTTGCACCGAGGAGGTAGCGAGTGTGGCCAAAAAATCAGCATGAGTATTGCCACTTTTAGGGATGTGCAGCAGATTCAAAGACTCAAACTCTGACTGTAGGGATTTAACTCGACTCAAGTATCCCTGCATCCTTTCATCTTTCACCTCAAACTCACCGTGCACTTAACCCACAACTAGTCTTAAGTCTGAGAACACCTCGACCGACTTTCCTCCCATTCTTCGTACCATAGTCATTCCCATCAGTAAAGCTTCATACTCTGCTTCATTATTCATTACCGAGAAGTCCAACCTTAACGCCTTTTCAATGGTGATTTTCTCAGGGGATATCAGCAGTAGCCCCACTCCAGAACCCCTCTGATTCGATGCGCCATCCACGTAGACTTCCCAGGGCAAGGGGCCCCGTTGGGAAATCATATCGATCGATTTTCCATCCATGTCGGACGTTGGTGTTACTTCTTCTAATTGGGGCTTCGTGAACTCGGCCACCAAATCTGCAAGGACCTGGCCCTTGACTAATGTACGGAGCATGTATTTGATGTCAAAAGCCCCTAAGATCGTACCCTACTTAGTAATTCTTCCAGTATAGTCGGCGCTTCAGAGTATGGCTTTGAGTGGGAGCTGGGTAAAGACAATAACTGTATGGGCTTGGAAGTAGTGAGGCAGTTTCCGTGTACCAAGCACCACAGCTAAAATAGCCTTCTCCAATGGCAAGTAGCGGATCTCGACTTCATGCAGCGATTTACTTACATAATAGACTGGCCTTTGCACGCCACAATCTGTTCGTATTAATACTAAGCTTATTGCATTAGGAGCTACAGCAATGTAAG
Organism: Quercus glauca; assembly: GCA_023736055.1. Classification (NCBI taxonomy): domain Eukaryota; kingdom Viridiplantae; phylum Streptophyta; class Magnoliopsida; order Fagales; family Fagaceae; genus Quercus; species Quercus glauca. Next base: position 20,662,093 of record CM043326.1, on the reverse strand, counting down.
CAAACAAGACTTTATCCGGCTCAGGGATGGACATGATTGGAGGACGAGCTAGGTAGTCATTGAGTTGCTGGAAAGCCACGGCACATTCCTCAGTCCACTCAAATCCCTTCCACTTGTTGATCAACGAGAAGAAAGGTTTGCACCTATCTGCTGATCGGGAGATGAACCTGTTCAAGGCAGCTGTCATTCCAGTCAGTTTCTGAACCTCTTTAGGGTTCCGAGGAGCTCGTAGGTTGCCAATAGCTTTTATCTGATCGGGGTTAACTTCGATTCCCCTGTGAGTCACTATGTATCCCAGAAACTTGCCTGACCCTACACCAAATGAACACTTGGATACGTTCAAACACAATCTGTGCTCCTTGAGGATTCCAAAAATTTCCCTGAAATCCCTAATGTGCCCAGCTATGATCTTGCTTTTCACCACCATGTCATCGATATAAACTTCCATATTTTTGCCCAGCTGTGGTTCAAACATTCTAGTCATCATCCTTTGGTAAGTGGCTCCTGCATTCTTCAAACCGAATGACATTACCTTGTAGTGGTAGTTCCCAGCAGGGGTGACGAATACTGTCTTCTCCTGATCATCCACAGCCAATGGTATTTGATGATATCCTTGAAAAGCATCCAGGAAACTCATCCGAGGATGATCGACAGTAGCATCAACCAGTTGATTGATCTTCGGCATGGGAAACGGATCCTTCGGACAAGCTCGATTCAGGTCGGTGAAATTCATACATACTCGCCATTTTTCGCTCTTCTTCTTCACCACTACTGTGTTGGCCAACCACTTAGGATAGAATATTTCCTTAATCGTTCCAGCCCGTTTGAGTTTTATCACCTCTTCCCTGACAGCATCTGCATGCTCTCTTGATGGACGTCGGAGCGGTTGTTGTTTAGGGGTGATGGTTGGGTTAACATTCAGATGATGGCAAATGAACTCTAGGTCTACTCCTGGGGCCTCTGTGGAGTCCCATGCAAATACGTCAATGTTGGTCCTGAGAAATCCTATCAGTTCATCCTTCTCTTGAGGAGGGAGCATAGATCCGACTTGAAAGAACTTCCCTGGATCATCATCGATGACTACATTTGTTAGGCTTTCACACTCAGCCCCCTCGGTTGAGACTTCAGTGTCTAGCACCAAGGATTTTAATTGCTATAAGTCCCCTTCGTTAGGGGCTGGGGGATCAACTTCAGGCTTATGCTGGATCGCTGCTACCAGACATTGTCTGGCCGTAGATTGATCTCCTAAGATCTCCCTGACCTGCCCTTCAGATGGATATTTAATCTTTTGATGAAGAGTGGAGGATACCGCCCCCAGTGTATGGAGCCATAGTCTGGCTACAATCGCAGTGTAAGGTGAATAAGCGTCTACCACTATAAAGTCTACATCCACAATTTCAGAGCCGGTCTATACTAGTAGCCTGATCTGGCCTCTTGGTATGATCACTTTTCCATCGAAACTTACCAAGGGGGAAGTATAGGGCGTTAGGTCTTCGGGCGTCAAGTTCAGCCCCTTATAAAGGTCTGGGTACATTATTTCTGCGTCGCTGCCCTGATCCACCATCACTCTCTTCACGTCGTACCCCCCTATCCTGAGGGTGATCACCAAAGCATCGTCGTGAGGTTGGATGGTTCCGATCTTGTCTGCGTCTAAGAATCCCAGAATTGGATGAATCTCCAACTTAGTCCTCTTCGGCTCCCTGCTGACACTTTCCGAGGGTAGCCGAGCAACTGACAGTACTCTTGATGGACAAGATCCTGTTCTTCCTGACGTAGCAAAGATAACATTTATCGTACCGAGGGGGGGTTTAAAGGAGTCATCCCTCCGAGATCCTGCATTTGGCTGGTTACCCTGACCAGAGGTATGATGTAAGAGCTGTTTTAACCTGCCCTTGCTGACAAGCTGGTCTAGATGGTCTCACAGACTCCTACAGTCCTCCGTAGTATGTCTATAGTCTTGGTGGTACTGGTAGTAGAGGTTGTGATTGCGCCTTTCAGGGTTTCCCATCATCTTATTCGGCCTTTTGAAGAAAGGCTCATTCTTGATCTTCTCTAAGACTTGGTGCACTGGCTCTCAGAAAACGGCATTGACTGTCTGAAGGTTCGCCGAGCTTTGCTGTCCGACCCAGTCTCTCCACGACCTGTTATAACCTTGTCGATCCGACCTGAAATCCCTCCTGTCCTGAGGGATAACCTTATCCTTTCCCTTGCCTTGCTGCTGGTCTTCCTCGACCCTTTTATACTTATCAATCCTATCCATCAGCTAGCGTACACTGGTAACAAGTTTGCATGTTAGAGACGTCCTCAAGCCGTGTTCAATGGGGAGGTCGAGCTTAAATGAGCTGATGGCCACCAGGTCGCAATCTTCTTCCATCTCGTTGTACATTTCCCAGAACCTATCCGAATATGACTTCAATGTCTCCCCTTCTCGCATGCTCACAGACAATAGAGAGGCTAAGGACTTCGAAACTCTGCGACACGTCACGAAACGAGACCCAAATGCCTGAGTGAGCTCCTGAAAAGAGCTTATAGAGTCTACTTTCAGGCTATCAAACCATCTCATGGTGATCAGTCCCAAACTGGATGGGAAAACTTTGCACATTAGGGCCTCATTTCTGGAATGAATGGCCATCCTCTAGTTGAAATGACTCACATGCTCCACAGGATCTGTCTGGCCGTTATAAGTGGTAAATGTTGGTTGGTGAAATCGTCGAGGGAGTCTTGCGTCCTCGATGTTACGTGTAAATGGGGACCTGAAAATTTGATTCAAAGGCTTGCTTAAAGCATCATTCCCCACGCCTCCAAGTGGTAGGCTTCGAGGCTGCCTCTCACGGCGGTGCGCTTCCTCATAGGAAAAAGACTCACTGATTAGTGTCCGAGATTTATGTTTGTAAGTAACGTCTCGTTCTTCGTCGGAATCTTCATCAGAATATGAAGAAACTCGTTTCCTCTTTGCATGGCGCAGTTCCCTCTTCAGCTTTTCAATTTCTAGTTGCATGCTTCGATTTTTCTCTGCATGAGACACAACTTTCTCCATGCGACTGACTTCAGTCATCGTGTGCGGTGTGTACACTACCCTTACGATCCTGTCTCCGTTTCAAGTTGAGGAAGGGATCAACATGCTGGGATGCCTTGGACTCTACTGGTTGTTGCCCTTGTTCAGCCATTATGGGACGTTGCCTCCACTTTAGCTCAAGCTTTCCTACAGACGGCGTCAATTGTAGGGTCCAAATTTATGGCCCAGGCCTAAAAGGTTTGGATTATGAGCCCAACGAACCCGAAACAATGAATTTGTAGAGAGTGGGTGACAAAACTAGGCTAATTATACATCTAACAATAGTTAGTTGACAAAAGAACACACTTGAAAGTTGAAAATAACTTAGGTCTGAAGAGGACTGTTCTTCCTCCTAAAGTGGATATGACTCTTCGAATTATATTCCAGATTTCTTTTTTCTCCCCCCCTTTACTTTAGAGGCACCTTACATTTATATACTCCCCTTCTACTTCATCATCACCGTCCACTTGTTCTTCATCTAAGCCTTCACTTGAGTACATGTCATATCAGACATCTGTTTCAGTCCTACGTGAGTGGTGGTAGTTGAGATTGCACTGTTCAGGGGTCTTCTCCACATAAATGCGGCCAGGAAAATTGCGGCAGTGTATTAAATGTGGTGGTAGCAGCTTTTCCTTTTAGATATTTCTCTGCTCTTGTCATCTCCAAGCATGCCCAAGGTAGGTCCTTGTCGTGGGAGTATTGAGGAGGATCATTCGGACCTTCTAGATATTTGTTTGATCAGGTCCCTTCGCAATCCGAGGATAATGACGTCTTCGGACCGATAGGGTTCTCTTCGGACTGCTCCTATTGCTCATCTCAAGTTACATTTCTTCCTCCATGACTCGTTCCTAACCCCCTTTTTCTCTTCGGACTCATGGTGAGATTCGAATTGGTCCCCAGGCCCACCGCATGACGTTGGGCTTTTACACCCACAATTGGTAACATATAATAAAAATAATAAGAACTCAAAATTTGTATATTTTACCTATTTGATAGATGCAATTGTATAATTGTTTCTCAAAAAAATTGTATAATGTTTGTAAGTTCAAATTTTACCCAAGTTTTTCAATCCTTAAAATTTTTATGTAGTAAATTAATAACAATTATTAATGGTTAATATCATAATGATCTAGTCATAGATAGTTTAAACATATTTTGTATAATTCTCTTGTACTTTATAAAAGAACATAACCATGATAGTTATAATCAAATAATGTGTATGGTTCAATTAGCATATATCTAAAATTCAAAGACCAAAAAACATAAGAATGATAAATTAACCTTGTTCATATGTTATATGACATGTAAATAAAAAAAAAAAAAAATTGTTTGTGTAATTCAACACCTAAGGATAGTAGTTGTGTAGTAAATCATTGGTCCATATCATTTTTTTCAAGATCAAGCAATTAATTTTGATGATCCATATCTTTTTTAGCAATAAATTAAAAAAGCTATCTAGGAATGCTTTGTGCTTCTTCAAAAAGCTCCAAAAAAATGTGTTTAAAGTATGATTCATTAAATGAGTTTTTTATTTTTTATTTTTATTTTTTTGGCCTAACAAAGTGTTGAGAGCTTAGGGTTTCAGGCTTTGAGGTTAAACATGCTTTATTCGCTTTTAATTACATTGATTGAGAAGCAATCATAGTTACTTATTCCTTAGCTCAATAGGTGCACTTTTAACAACATTGATTGAGTGCCTGTTTGTTTTAGCTTTTACGAGCTGAAACACGCTTTTTGAAACCAAAAAAAAAAAAAAATGTGCGTTTGGTAAGTTTATAAAAAGCTGTGTTTTCTAAAGAGCTGCGATTTCATTTGTGAAGGAAAAGCCCAAATCACGAAAGCAGCACCTTGCTCCATTGCAAAAAAGCATTGAAGCGTGTTTCAATATTACCGTTGGAAGTTGCACAATTACCAAATTGCCCACTAATTTTTCTTAAAAACCCAATTTTATCCCTTTGTTTATAACACAATTTTACAAAGGAACCCAAGAATGAAATCAGAACCAAATAAAAAATAACATAAAAAACTGATTTGACCTATTTCTACTGCATGTCATTGGCAGTGGGGAAGAGATCAAGCAACGGTGGTGAGGAAGACAGGTGGTGGTGAATGTAGAGCAAATCAGCAGACGATGGAGTTGAAAGGCGGAGACAACAGAGGCAAAAGACGCAGACGACGGAGGCGAAAGATGCAGACAACCGATCAGTAGACCCATCTCTCTATCTTTGTTTGATGAGAATCAAATGGTGTGGTTGTGTGTGACCTTTAAGTTTGTGTGTTTTGATGGGATAGAGGGAAAGAAACTTGCAAACGAAGTGGCAAGACAAAAGGGAGCAAGGAAGAAAGAAAATAAAAAAAGAAAGAGGAAGAAAGAGAGCTATGTGGAATGTTCTGGAGTGTGGAGGAAGTGGTAGGGAAAAAAGACGAAAGAAGGAAAAAAAAGAAAAGAGTAAGGGTACGTGTGTGGAGGAGAAAATAAGAAGGGGGGGGGGGGGAAGAAGGAAATATGGATGAAAAAAAAGGGTAAATTGCAAAGTACTCCCCTAACGTTTGGAGGTGATTGGATTTTACACCCCAACGTTTCAGAACTTTGATTTTACACCTTTACGTTTGGTTCTGTTAACAAATCACCCTCAGTTAGTTTTCGCTGTTAACTACCATGTCATTTTGCTGACGTGTTTTTTTTTTTTTTTTTTGCCAAATAAGCCCCAAAACGACACAATTTCAATGGCAATGAAGTGATGACCTGACACATGCAAAACGGTGTTGTTTGCCTAAAGAGAAAAAAAAAATCTGCAAATCTGTGGGAAACGTCTTTTCCCGATGTGGGTTTGAGCAAATCCATGCGGGTGGGAGCAAGGGTCGACCCTGTCCATCCAAAAGCGGACAATACCTGATTGGGGAAAGATTTGTTCCTCCCACAATCTCAATCAAACAAGAAATTCTATGGTACCCTACTTTTTTGCGAGGTATGATTCTTCTAGGTAGTCAACTTGCTATATAAGTCACCAAATTATTACATTGAATGGTACTAACGTCATATTGGGCATTACCAATGTCACACATGATCATACTAATATCACATTTAGTAGTTTTTTTTTTAGTTACACTGAATGGTTCCAACGTTACAATATATATAGATAGATTTTCCGCATAACGGACATTATTGTAATTTGACATCCCAATCTAACAAAAATTTAATCTTCCCAAGTACTTAGTATTTATAGTGCACCAAAATGCATTTATTCATGCAGTTATAATGGTTTTATTGAAGAGTGGAGATTCCCATGGTTCTCATTTTCATTCTCTCTTGTGTGTGTTGTTGTTGTTGTGGTTTTTTTTTTTTTTTTTTTTTTTTTTTTTTTTTTTTTGTATATAATGATTTACTCAAAAAGAAAAATAAATTTTTTATATAAGATAGAGATTTTATTTACTCTAGCCTAATTTAAGTATATATGTGTGTAAAACTTTCTTCTAGAGACTTGATTTTTGGCCCTTGCCCCCTATTGATCATCATGCTAAGGGTGCATAGTGGTGAAAAAATAAATAAGAAAAAATTAAGGGGGAGGGTGGGGAGAAGAAGTCGAATTTTCTCAAAAGGAAAATACTAGAGATACATATTTTTAAGTTTTTTTTTACAAATTGCTAATATAGTGAGTGAATATTGATAAATAAAAAAAATGATGTTAGTGTTAGGTCTTGGTGAAAAACAATAAAAATTGGCTACAATAACAGTTTATAAAAATGTTGTAAAATAATTTATTGTTGTAACATTATTTATTTTATAATGGTAAATAAATTGAGAATTTGGAAAGTGAATTATTTTTCAATGGTTAGATTTGGACCCCGTAAGAATCGGGATATTGAGTAATTGCAACTTCACTTTTTCTCACATTAATATCATCTATACTACTATTTAAGGGGCTTCTCCTGTTTGGATTCCTCAAATTTTATGCCTAAAATACCTTCATCATATCCACTTACAAGTTTTCAATTAACGGGGATAAATATGTAAATTAAAACTCCTATACTTTAAGACCCACAAACTCACGTATGTTTTGTTAGTTTCTTTCATTATCCTTCAGATTGAAGACATTCAGTTGAGCTCTACATCCTCTTCTTTCTTCTTCTTCTACATTCAGATTTGGTTTCTAAACAATTTAAACAGACTTTGTCAGAGGCTCCAACAGCTTTTTAGGTTCTATCTTCTGCAAGTTCCTCTTTCTTTTATTTTCTTTATCTTTTGCAATACTTGCCAAGTATTTGTAGTTTGAAAAATACTTATCCATGGGTGAATGTGATTAGGGATTCAAGGGTGTTTGACGGTGGCTTATTATCCATGGCTGACTTTGAAATTTCAAATATGAGAGTTTGTGCTTGAACTGGCTGCTTGGAAAAGGATATTGGTAAGCACTCTTTCTTTTTGTTTTGGCCTAGAATTAAACACAAAATCTTTCTTGGTTTTTTTTTTTTTTTAAAAGGCCCTCATGTTGAAAAATTATAGATAGTTTTTATAATTGCCCGTTGACGGTTTATCAGTTTCTTAGGTTTATCAGTCATGTATTAAAACACAAACTCTTCCTTTAATGAAGGATTGACTTTTTTTTTAGCCCATGTAGTTTCGTGTAGATAGCTTCTTGGTGGTGTAGTTTTTTTTTTTTTTTTTTTCTAGCCAATGTGATTCCACGTGAATTTGGAATCTTTTTTTTTTTTTCTTTTTTTTTTGTTAAATGAAAAGCATCCAAGATCCACGTTTATTTTTGTTTGGGTGTTGTTTTCGGGGGGTTTTTTTTTTTTTTAATTTTATTTTATTTAAAATCGCCTTGTTGCTATTCTGCTTCTTCTGCTCACGGCCATACAAACACTATGGCCTGTAAAGTCCATATTAGATGTGGATCACTTTATCTTTTCTTTTTAGTTGTTACCCTTTTAAATAAGGGGTTAACTTATGATTATCCTTATCATTAGGAAGCCTTTTGAGCGTGTTAGTGTTGGAATTGGATCAGATAAGCATAATGCTTATCTATATCCGTTTAATTGTATGGTGGCTGGGATTTTCGTGTAATTAAAGGAAAGGAGAGATTTTTTGTTTTGTGTTAGTGAAGATGTAAAAAGGAGGGAATTTTTGGGGTTCTATTTTGAAGGCTTGCTGTGAGGTTGTATGGGGTTTAGGGGTAGGTGTAGAAAGGAAGATACTTTTTTTAAATGTAATTTATGCTACTTTTTTTTAAAGGGTATTATTATATATTTGAGGCCAAAATGGCCAAATACCACTTATTTTTGAAATTTTTAGGAAAAAAACACTGTTTCAAAAATAAATAGGAAACTACCACTTTTTCAAGAACTCGAGTTTCAGAAACTCGAGTTCCTCTCAATTTTGCCACCGTGGTGCTGCTGAGCTGGAATTTGTGCGATTAAAAAAAATTATGTGTTACTCGAGCTTGGTAAACTCGAGTTCTATGCAACACAATACTCGTGTATACCAGGCTCGAGTACGTTTTATAAATAAAATGAAGATAAAAAAAAAAAAAAAAATTTACACAGTACTCGAGTTTACTAAACTCGAGTACTGTGTAAATTTTTTGTTTTTTTGTTTTTTGTTTGGGGATAATCGACAAATAAACACAAAGATAAAAGTAAGTGGCTTTTTTTATGTTTTTATTTATTTAAACAGAAGCATTGTAAAATATAGAGATTTTAATTTCAAAATATGAATTTAATTTCTACATGAATTAAAATTGTTCATTGCTTTCTCATAAAAATTATTCACTAATTTTCTGTATAAACTATTTATACGATTTTGCATAAAATTATTTTCTGTTTAGCATTATTTAAGAAATTGTTCACTCTCTTTTCTGCATAAATGATTTTCTGTTTACTGTTTAAAAAATTGTTCACTGTTTTCCCATAAAACACCTAGTGAAATCATGTTTTTAAATTTAAATGCCAAATCTGAATGCTTTTTCATGTTTGAATTTCACAATAATTGAATATATTCTTCTGCATTGATAAAATCTGTTTCTACATTAATAAAATTTGCTCTTTGCACATCATATTTACTGTATATTCAAATCTACTTACTGCATTCATAAAATCTGTTTTTTGCATTAATTAAAACTGTTCACTGTTTTCTCATAGAAATTGTTCACTGTTTTCTGCTTAAACTATTTCTAGCATTCTGCATAAAATTATTTTCTGTTCAACATTATTTAAAAAATCGTTCACTCTCTATTATGCGTATATTATTTTCTGTTCACTATTTAAAAAATTGTTCGTTGTTTTCTCATAAAACACCTAGTGAAATCGTGTTTTCTAAATTTAAAATCCAAATATGAATGCCTTTTCATGTTTAAATTTCACAATAATCAAATTTGTTTTTCTGCATTGATAAAATCTGTTTCTAGGTTGATAAAATTTGCTCTCTACACATCATGTTTACTATATATTCGAAGCTGCTTACCGCATTCATAAAATTTGTTTTTTGTATTAATTAAAACTGTTCACTGTTTTCTCATAAAAATTGTTCACTGTTTTCTACATAAACTCTTTTTAGCATTGGTGCAGTTATTGCACTTAATTGGTTTTTGTGTTTTTTTAAATATGTAACCATATGAATAATAGACAAACTCCATGAAAGAAAAATGAATGATTCGTATAAATCACCTAACGGTAAATGCCTCGAAAAATTCGAATTTGTAAAAAAGTTCGAATTAGTTGAATGTAGAACTGTTCATTAAGTAAAACTGTTTTCTACATTAAGTAGAATTGTTCACTGTTTTCTCATGAAAAATGTTCACTATTTTCTGCATAAACTATTTCTAGTATTCTGCATAAAATTATTTTCTATTCAGCATTATTTAGAAAATTGTTCACTCTCTTTTTTGTGTAAATTATTTTCTGTTCACTATTTAAAAATTGTGCACTGTTTCCTCATAAAACACCTAGTGAAATCGTTTTTTCTAAATCTAAAAGCCAAATCTGAATAATTTTTCATGTTTAAATTTCACAATAATCGAATTTGTTTTTCTGCATTGATAAATTTTTTTTTTACGTTAATAAAATTTTCTCTCTACACATCATGTTTACTGTATATTCGAAGCTGCTTACCGCATTCATAAAATCCATTTTTTTGCATTAATTAAAATTGTTCACTGTTTTCTTATAAAAATTGTTCACTGTTTTCTGCATAAACTATTTCTAGCATTGTGCAGTTATTGCACTTAAATGGTTTTTGTGTTTTTTTAAATATGTAACCATATGAATAATGAACAAACTCCATGAAAGAAAAATGAATGATTCGTATAAATCACCTAATGGTAAATGCCTCGAAAAATTTGAATTTATAAAAAGGTTCGAATTAGTTGAATGTAGAAATTCGAGAAAAATTGATGGAAAATCAATGAACGTAGCAAATCGCGAAGGTGTACATAAGATGTACAGATAGTCTAGACTTGTTGAGAAATTTGATTTTGTTGAAAGTACAAAATAATGAAAATTCAATGGAAAAATATGTACGTTAGATGTATAGATCGTATGAATTTGTTTAAAAATTTGAATTCGTTGAATGTACAAAACTCCATGAAAGAAAAATGAATGATTCGTATAAATCACCTAATGGTAAATGCCTCGAAAAATTCAAATTTGTAAAAAGGTTCAAATTAGTTGAATGTAGAAATTCGAGAAAAATCGATGGAAAATCAATGAACGTACCAAATTCTGAAGGTGTACATAAGATGTACAGATAGTCTAGACTTGTTGAGAAATTTGATTTTGTTGAAAGTACAAAATAATGAAAATTCAATGGAAAAGTCTGTACATTAGATGTATAGATCGTATGAATTTATTTAAAAATTTGAATTCGTTGAATGTACAAAACTGTGAAAACTCAAGGAAAATTTGTATACATTAGATGTACAGATAGTACGAATTTGTTGAAAAATTCGAATTTATTGAGTGTGTAAAATCATAAAAATTCAAATGAAAATTGAAGAACATACCAAATTGAGTAAACTTAATGGAAAATTAATTACATTAGATGTACAGATCATCCAAATTTGTTTCCAAATTTGAAGCCGTCAAATGTACAAAATTGTGAAAATTCAATTTAAAACTCTGTACTAATGTACTAATCATCCTGATTTGATGAAAATTTCAAAATTGTTGAACATACAAAATCGTGAAATCTTAATGGAAAATCGAAATTGTTGAACGTACCAAATCGTGAAAATTCAATGGAAAGTTGTGTACATTAGATGTACAAATATTCTGGACTTGTTGAGAAATTTGATTTCGTTGAAAGTACAAAATCGTGAAAATTCAAGAGAAAATTGTGTACATTAGATGTACAGATCGTTCAAATTTGTAAAAAACAAAATTTAGATGTACAGATCATTCGAATTTGTTGATTGTATAAAATCTTGAAAGTACAAAATAAAATTGTATAAATTAGATCTATAAATAGTCTGAATTAGTTGAAAAGTTTGAATTCGTTAAAATTGTGTAAAATTGCTTGTTGAGTTTACACGTCCTTGTCCTTCTCAAAACTCATTCTAACTTGAAAAACCTAAGTAATTCCAACCAAAACAAAAAATATATGTATGAAGTTCAAAAAATATTTGCTGCAAACAAAAATTATCTACAAATCAACAGCTATAGCCCAGTTGAAAACAGAAAATTAAAACCTATAAATTACAATTTGATACAAACCAAGACAAAAATATTATATTACTCATTGAAATGTCTTAAAAAGATACAAATAGATTATCTGCTATATGAAAAAAATCATTAATGTAAGCATATATCGTATACATTTAAAAAAAATTTGAAAATCTTCAAGACAAAGTAAGCCTTGAGAGTTTAGTCATATTTATTTCATTTTTTTTGGGTCAATGAAAGATTGCTAACCTTGCTATAAAAGATAGATAAAATTAAAAAAAAAAAAAATTTAAGTCATATGGAATTACCCCTCCATGTGCAAGAGCAAGGGCCATGATAGTTGCAGTTGACTGCAAATATGAAACACATTTACCTTGCTTTCTAATTTTTACAATCAGAGAATAAAATTGTTGGAAGCAAACCATAGTACATGTAAATAGGGAAAATATAAAGAACATAAGAAAAACTATATTTAACATAGAATTGCACTTTTCCATCATAATGCAAATCACCTTATTAAATTGTTTATCAAATCCATTATTTCACTATGTTCAAAGTATATACAAATATAGTTTCTAAAACATAAAATAGCTCAAATTGCGACAAACACATAAATTGCCTAGTGTATTTTAGTAGGAAGAGATGGACTTGCTCAACTAATTTGAAAAGAACAAAACAATATTTTTCAATGGTTCAGTTCTTATGACATTTTGCTGCAGCCTAACAATCAAATTCTGGGTCTACTTTGAATTGAAAGTACTTGCAAATTGCTTAGCAACTTGCATGAGGAGCTCCAGATCACCAAAGATGACTTGCTAAACTCTGTTTCAAAAATAACATAAAAAATGCCAACATTAAGATCAAATCAGGACACAACTAATAACAGCCCTAATTGTTTTTAGTAGGACCTACAATTATTTGCACAAAGCTACCCTTTATAACAATTCCTAAACCAACAACATTAGTATTTTGCAGAAAATGAACAGCCCAGTATACTTTAAATCATATAGCAGGTAGTGGGTTCCATTTACTCATACCCAACACTAGAAATAAATTAGTTTTGCAATCTAATTGTGATAGCTACTGCTACAGTAGAATGTTATAAGTTATGGGGAAATAGGGACCTTTTTTTCTAGTAATAATATCTCTCTATTCCCCCCCCCCCCCCCCAAAAAAAACTACAAATACTACCCTTTAAACAAAATAATGCATATCAAATAAAATCAATCTAAGCCATCATATGCAGTTAATAGAAGCATTCAACTTTTATATTTGATAATTAAAATCATAATTTTGTTATCACATAACCAAAAAAAAAAAAAAAAATTGATTATAGATTATACCTTAGCACTTTGCCAAACACTTTAAGGATATGGGGTTGCCTCTATTCTCTTCTCATGCAATGAAGAACTATTACAGCCTATTGGTTTCTGTTATTCATTTCAAGCATTCCACCATAAAAAATATATCTTGTAAAAAAAAAAAAAACTGAAGACATTCAGGGGTCTATGCTGGCAAGAGGTTGGACAATAATTTGGCTGTGTAAAGGCTTGAATCGACCATGAAGCGAATTAGTGAAAGGCCGGAGGGAGTTCTTCGTTTAATGAGACTGAGGAGAATGAAGAGGATTTGTCAAACAATAGTCGGTGAGATTGAGTAATGAGCCCTAAACGTGCTTATGTTATGTATTGTGCGGCAATTCTACAATCCAATGAAAGAATAAATGAAATTACAATGAGGTGTAAAAATCACATGCCCAAACTATTTACTGCATTCATAAAATCGTTTTTTTGCATTAATTCAAACTGTTTTCTACATGTGGTTCGTATGACTATAGTTGGCGTTTGCGTAAATTATTTTCTGTTCACTATTTAAAAAACTGTTCGCTGTTTTCTCATAAAACACCTAGTGAAATCATGTTTTCTAAATTTAAAAGCCAAATCTGAATGCTTTTTCATGTTTAAATTTCACAATAATCGAATTGGTTTTTCTGCATTAATAAAATTTGCTCTCTGTACATCATGTTTACTGTATATTCAAATTTGCTTACTGCATTCATAAAATCTATTTTCTGCATTAATTAAAACTGTTCACTATTTTCTCATAAAACTTTTTCACTATTTTCTGCATAAACTATTTTTAGCATTCTGCATAAACGTATTAAAATAGACTATGGAATATGAAAATAGAAACTAGTAAAATCTTACTTGAATAAAAACTTCAATCTTTGATAAACTTGAAAACAAACTGATGTCTTTGATACAAGCTTAAAAATAAAACTGTCTGAAGAGAAAGGTTGCAAGATTACAAGAGGGGAGAGAGTACAAAAGTCTTTCTGAGGGAGAGGGAAGGCTATTGCAAAAGGCTTTCTAAAACTTGGAACTTAAAAGTTTAGAATCTTAGAAACTTAGAAACTTGTCTTCAGTCTTCTTAGTCCGTCTCTTTTATAGGTGAAATGAACCATGGTAAAGTAACCTAAGTAGGTAAATTTAACTCAAGTTAATTTGTCGGTGGTATGGAAAGTAGTACTGATGAGTAATAGTCTATCTGTGTTTGTCTGGGAATCTTTCAAATCTCGGGAATCTATCAGATCTCTTTTTACGCATGCTAGTAAATAGTACTAACTTTTGAACATCTGTCTATATTTGTCTGGATTGTCTTGATTTGTCTGGACAATTTTACTTAATGCAAAAAATAGATTTTATGAATGCAGTAAACAGATTCGAATATACAGTAAACATGATGTCCAGAGAGCAAATTTTATTAATGTAGAAAAACCAATTTGATTATTGTGAAATTTAAACATGAAAAAGCATTCAGATTTGGCTTTTAAATTTAGAAAACACGATTTCACTAGGTGTTTTATGAGAAAACAGCGAACAATTTTTTAAATAGTGAACAGAAAATAATTTATGCAGACGCCAACTATAGTCATACGAACCACATGTAGAAAACAATTTGAATTAATGCAAAAAATAGATTTTATGAACAATTTTTTCATATGAAAAGTTTTTTCATATGCTTGAACTTGTTAAGAACACTAGCTAACACAATAAGATTCTTTTTTTTTTTTTTTTTTTTTATCAAATTAACAAATAACAGTTTCGGAGGGAACCTCCAATCTTCTAAGAAGGAATCCCAAAAGTCCAAGTCATCCACTCATCAGAAAGATTAAGGAAACCATATAGCAAACAAAATTTTCTTTGCTTTACTCCTCCATTGAGTCTATCTTACAGTCAACACTCAGAATATTTATCTAGATTTTTCATTTTTGCTCTCTTTCAATATCCTCCACACGTTCCAGTCCATACCTCTAGATTATTATTTCTTATCGTTTGATGATTAATTTGTGGTCTGGTGATGCGAAAATAACTGATATCTAACAAATTAAATGTTGTGTTGTGAGGACAATTCATGTGACAATATCATACCCAATGTATAGTAGTTTCAAAGCAACTAATTAGTCAAGATGAAGAGATAAGAGACTAGGATGGAGCTAGGATTTAAACATGGGGGCGGGGCCAAATTTAATGTAAGCTCATTGAATTTCATCCCATTCAATAAAACTATAATCTCATATTTGTGGACACAATCTTGTATCATGATACAATGAACAAATACTAATTGTAGGAGCATGGTAGGTATGTATTGTTTAGAGAGATTCCACAGGGAATGATGGCTGGCGTTTCCAATTTGATGGAGGTTGCCAATGATGGGAAGGTTTGGAGGGTCTGGGGGAAGGTTGGCTGCTTTCTTGACTTTCCTTTGTTTCAAAATCAATGACAAAGAGAGGATCAGAATGAGTACAAGAAAGATAGTCGGAATCCAAAGTAATGTGAGAAATAATAGATTCATGTTTTTTGTTTGGTGATGTAGGAAAAATAGATGTGTTTAAAAAAAATACACAAGAATGTGAGTTCATTAGCTCGAGCTTTAGGTAGCTAGATCGAGGGGAGACTATTTAGATGGAGACAGCGTTAGATTTGAGAGTATGATATTATTTTACACTTTGTGTAACTCTAAGTTATTTTACATCACGCAATATTTCTTTGTTGGATGTGAATTTTAACAAATCTTTCATTGGGTTAAATTCACTTCTAATACTCTATGTGCTAGCAAAATATACATACACACACTATAGCTGAGGAGTTGTTGGATTCTAATAAAAATATGGTATTATTGCACAATTATTGCTTGCTAAATTATTTAATTCTAGAACATTTTTTTCTCTCTTTTATTTATTACAACTATCTAAGAAAGAAGAAAAAAATTATGCAAAAAAATAAAACCTTTAGAGAGATAAGAGTTTGTTTGGCATCAATTTCAGCTTTTAGCTTTTAGTTTTTGTGTACAGCTTTTTAAAACCTCATTTTTTCTTGCATTATTTTTCACCTTTTCAAATTTTTTCAAAGTACAAATATAATTTAACACACTTTCAGCAAAAAGTTTAGCAAACAGCTAAATAAGCTGTAAACGGACACTAAGCTTAAAAATAGTAGAACCTTAGAAATAGCTATTATATTACCATTTTGTTTCAGTAGTAACACCCCATGTTCCACCCCGGGAATAATTTCAAGTCATTCCGATGTGTTTCGGCCATTTTGGATTTAGAGACGGAGATAGAAGTTTGATTGAGGGGATTAAAATATAAACAAAAATGTGCATCATCTATTTAGTATTAAGAAACTATCAACAAATAAAAAATACAAAATAATTATTTCTTAATATATTAAAATACAATTTATCTATTAAAAGAGAAAACGGCCTTCTTTTAAATGACATAAATCATCAATATTAAATTTGCACTAACTCATTTTCCATAGGTAAAGACAAATCACAAATAAACAAATAATTGTACAAACAAAAAGAGCCAAATACAGACAAAATACATACTATGTACATAGGTCAGCGCTACAATTCGCACTATAATAAACTAATTTTATAAAATTTTAGCAACTAACCATTCAAAGTTTCAAACCAATTCCACTTTAAATGGCTCCACATAATATATCCAGATCAATAAAAATAAAGACAGACAATTTACTACCGTAAGTTTCTAAACCAACTCTACTTTAATAGCAAATTATTTGTTTTATAATAAAAAAAAATACAACTATTCGGGCAGCAAAATTAAAGAGAAATACAAGAGTCCGCGGGCAAAAATGGCCAAATACCACCATTTTCAGAAATTTGTAGCAAAAAAACATTGTTTCGGAACTATATAGGGAAATACCACTTTTTTTGGAACTCAAGTTTATCAAACTATGGAGGGAAATGGGTTGGAAAGAAGAGAGATTTCCTTAATATGCCAATATACACGTACGTGAGTCTTGGAAGCGTCGAGCATATCATGGTTAGCAAACCTACAAAACTAAGTATAGATACCACCGTAATAGAGTTCACCGTAGCAAAACCACCATGGTCAACCCTATACAAGAAGAGGTGTGAGTTGGAGGTGTATTGTCGATGGCATGGGTTACGAGTTCCTAAGGCACGCTCAGCCGAGTTACCTAGAGATGAACCTGCCAACATACTTGCTCGCCTTGAACAAGAGAACAATCAAATGCAAAGGCGATTAGACCGTTTTCATGCAATCCAAAAAGCTAAGAAGCATCTAAAGGGGAAGGCGCAAGAGTGAGCCATCAAGTCTATTAATGAAGTTATTGCGTTAGATGATGAAAGAGCTATTTCAAACTTCTTAGATTCAATTAATGATGATTTCCAAAAATTTCTACCTATGAACATTAGACATTGTTGTTAATGTCTACACGTTCTATGCAATACAAAATGTTGTTGTTAATGTCTGATAACTGATGATTATGTACATTCAATTTTTGCAAATCTAAAGATTAACTGTTCATTAACTGTTGAGTTTACACGATTTTGTTCATTCAACGATTTCAAATTTTTCAACAAATTCGGATGATCAATACATTAGTACACATTTTCCATTTAATTTTCACGATTTTGTACATTTAACGAATTCAAACTTTTCAACTAATTCAGACTATCTATACATCTAATTTACACTATTCTCTTTTATACTTTCAAGATTTTATACAATCAACAAATTTGAACAATCTGTACATCTAAATTTTGTTTTTTACAAATTCAAACGATCTGTACATCTAATGTATACAATTTTCTCTTGAATTTTCACGATTTTGTACTTTCAACGAAATCAAATTTCTCAACAAGTCCAAAATATTTGTGCATCTAATGTACACAACTTTCCATTGAATTTTCATGATTTGGTATGTTCAACAATTTCGATTTTCCATTAAGATTTCACAATTTTGTATGTTTGACAATTTTGAAATTTTCATCAAATCAAGATGATTAGTACATTAGTACAGAGTTTTAAATTGAATTTTCACAATTTTGTACATTTGACGACTTCAAATTTGGAAACAAATTTGGATGATCTGTAAATCTAATGTAATTAATTTTCCATTAAGTTTACTCAATTTGGTATGTTCTTTAACTTTCATTTGAATTTTCACGATTTTACACACTCAACGAATTCGAATTTTTCAACAAATTCGTACTATCTGTACATCTAACGTACACAAATTTTCCTTGAGTTTTCACAGTTTTGTACATTCAACGAATTCAAATTTTTAAACAAATTCATACGATCTATACATCTAACGTACATACTTTTCCATTGAATTTTCATTATTTTGTACTTTCAACCAAATCAAATTTCTCAACAAGTCTAGATTATCTGTACATCTTATGTACACCTTCACGATTTGGTACGTTTATTGATTTTCCATCGATTTTTCTCGAATTTCTACATTCAACTAATTCGAACTTTTTTACAAGTTCGAATTTTTCGAGGCATTTACCGTTAGGTGATTTATACGAATCATTCATTTTTCTTTCATGGAGTTTGTCCATTATTCATATGGTTACATATTTAAAAAAACACAAAAACCATTTAAGTGCAATAACTGCACCAATGCTAAAAACAGTTTATGTAGAAAACAGTGAACAATTTTTATGAGAAAATAGTGAACAGTTTTAATTAATGCAAAAAACAGATTTTATGAATGCGGTAAGCAGCTTCGAATATATAGTAAACATGATGTGTAGAGAGAAAATTTTATCAACCTAGAAACAGATTTTATCAATGCAGAAAAACAAATTTGATTATTGTGAAATTTAAACATGAAAAAGCATTCAGATTTGGCTTTTAAATTTAGAAAACACGATTTCACTAGGTGTTTTATGAGAAAACAGCGAACAATTTTTTAAATAGTGAACATAAAATAATATATGCATAAAAGAGAGTGAACAATTTTTTAAATAATGCTGAACAGAAAATAATTTTATGCAGAATGCTAGAAATAGTTTATGCAGAAAACAGTGAACAATTTCTATGAGAAAACAGTGAATAGTTTTAATTAATGCAAAAAACAGGTTTTATGAATGCAGTAAGTAGATTTGAATATACAGTAAATATGATGTGCAGAGAGCAAATTTTATTAATGTAGAAACAGATTTTATCAATGCAAAAAAATATATTCAATTATTGTGAAATTCAAAATAAAAAAGCATTCAGATTTGGTTTTTAAATTTATAAAACACTCACTAGGTGTTTTATGAGAAAACAGTGAACAATTTTTTAAACAGTAAATAGAAAATAATTTATGCAAAAAAGAGAGTGAACAATTTCTTAAATAATGCTAAATAGAAAATAATTTTATGCAAAATCGTATAAATAGTTTATACAAAAAATAATGAATAATTTTTATGAGAAAACAATGAACAATTTTAATTAATGTAGAAATTAAATTCATATTTTGAAATTAAAATCTCTATATTTTACAATGCTTCTGTTTAAATAAATAAAAATATAAAAAAAGCCACTTACTTTTATCTTTATGTTTATTTGTCGATTATCCCCAAACAAAAAACAAAAACAAAAATTTACACAGTACTCGAGTTTGGTAAACTCGAGTACTGTGTAAATTTTTTTTACCTCCATTTAATTTATAAAACGTACTCGAGCCTGGTATACTCGAGTATTGTGTTCCATGGAACTCGAGTTTACCAAGCTCGAGTACCACATAATTTTTTTTAATCGCACAAATTCCAGCTCAGTAGTGCCACGGTGGCAAAATTGAGAGGAACTCGTGTTTCTGAAACTCGAGTTCTTGAAAAAGTGGTAGTTTCCTATTTATTTCCGAAACTGTGTTTTTTTCCTAAAAATTTCAAAAATAAGTGGTATTTGGCCATATATTTGATGTATCATGTTAATGGTTATCCAATTTAAACCTCACATGAAGTGATTATCTAAGAAATTGTTGTAAAAAAATTTCTTTTGTAGCATAAATTATATTTATCCTTTGTATAATTCTATGTGAAATTCATTTTACATTTTTTTATAGTAATTATTAATTTACTACTCCATAAAAAATGTTACGTACTTTTTCTCAGTTTTAAGAATAATTGATATTTTTGAAATTTAAACTTTTTTTAACTATTGTTATGGATGTGGAGTAAGTGGCTAACTATTAGGATTAAAACACTACATTTTAGGATTAAAATTGATCCTTTTACCATAAAAGAAATATGTTTGAAATTTAAACTATTTTTAACTTTTGTTATGGATGTGTAGTAAGTGGCTAACTTTTAGGATTAAAACTATACATGTAGTTATCCACAAATGTGTATTGTTTTTAAACTTTGAATTTGAGAGAAAAAAAAAAAAAAAAAAAAGGTAACTGGGTAGTGTATTTTGGATAGAACATGAGATTAAAAAAAAAAGTTTAATTCAAATTTTTTAAACGTTTACTTTTACTTTTTTTACTTTTTATTATGGATGTGTACTACATTACTAAATTTTAGGATTAAAACACTAAATTTTAGGATTAAATTCAACTTGATCACTGTCATAAATAAATACTAGCCTCTGAGCACGCGCTCACGCGTGTGTTCAGAGGCTCTTCTATTTTTTGAGTAAGGGTTAATTTAGAGCATTTATTATAATTTGGGATTACTACATTTTTCAATCACAAAAAAAAAAAAAAAAAAAAAAAACTTAGGGGTGTGATGAGTATTATGTGTGATGAAATAATTTTTCATCACCCCTCTAGGTTTTTTTTTTGTGATTGAAAAATGTAGTAATCCCAAATTATAATAAATGTTTTAAATTAACTCTTACTAAAAAAATAGAAGAGCCTCTGAGCATGCACGTGAGCGCGTGCTCAGAGGCTAGTGTTACTAAAAAGGCTTTCAAAAGTAGTATTAATACCACCCCCATTTTGCTTCCTCCACATTAACAAGCCCAATTAACCCCTTGCCTTGCCTTTCACTCATTGGCATTCTTTGAACACAGTCATGTTGGGCCTCATATACATAACAAAATGTTTTGTAGGACTCCTTAGGTATGCTGCATTTGCATGTTACTATTCTTTGTTTCTAGTTTTGCATGTGTTTTGGTCAATTTCGAAAGTAACCTCACTTCTTGTTTTCTACACTTGGTTATAGTTTTATTTATATTAATTTCGTTTTTTTCAATAACTTGATCAGGACCATTTGCAAGCTTGTAACCCAACAAGATGTTTGGTCTAAAGAAAAGAATATCAGTCAGAAACGACACAAAAAAAAGATGGTAATCATCATGGGAGCAACTGGAACTGGCAAGTCAAAATTGTCTGTTCATCTAGCTCCAGTCATTATAAGGCAGAACTCATAAACTCAGACAAAATGCAAGTTTATAAGGGACTCGACATTGTCACCAACAAACTCACCATGGAAGAGCAATGTGGTATACCACAGTACCACACCATTTGCTGGGGATGCTCGATCCCTATGCTGATTTTACAGTAGTATACCATTTTCGTGACATGGTCGTACGTGCCATTGAGTCAATTGTGAGTCGCGGCCACCTTCCAATCATTGTTGGAGGGTCTAATACCTATATCGAGGCCCTAATTGATGATGAAGATAGCAAGTTTAGATCAAAGTATGATTGTTGCTTCCTTTGGGTGAATGTGCCCGTGTTAGTGCTTGACCCATTTTTATCAAAGCGGGTTGATCAAATGATTGAAAATGGCATGGTAGATGAGTTGAGAAGAATGTTTGATCCCAATGTGGATTATTCACAAGGGATTTTTAGGACAATTGGGGTTCCTGAATTTGACCAATATTTTAGAAATGAATCTTCTTTAGACAAAGAAACCAATGCGGTGTTAATCCAAAAGGCAATAAGTGAAATGAAGGAAAATACATACAAATTAGCATGTCGTCAAGTGGAGAAAATTTATAGGCTCAGAGATATAAAGGGATGGAATATTCACCGCCTTGATGCTACACAAGTGTTTAGAAAATAGGCAAAGAATCTGATGAGGCTTGGAATGAGCTCGTGGCTGGACCAAGTGTGGCAATTGTTGGTCTCTTAGCAAAACCTATTAGGTTTTGTAGGTATGCATGGTACTTGAATGTTTGATCAATCTTTTTTAATGGGGGTGGTTTTGATTTCAAATATTGAAACTAGAAGGTTTGGGAATAGCTTGGATTTTATGACTTGCATGGATATATCTGGACTCTCCCGATTATGCATTTTACTTACGTAATACCACTATCATTAGTGTTACGTTATGTCCCCCCATGCCAAAAATAAATGTGCATGTCTTTCTCTTTTAAAATTTATAGAAAATTTGATTTTCTATATCACATTTTTGTTTGTTTCGACATTAACATTTTAAGAAAAATGAACCATTTTTCAAAAAGCATTTTCAAGAAAACTATCTCATTTTCTTTTATTTGGCAGCAACCTGAAAATGAGTTGGAAAACTATTTCTTGACTTTCCATGAGAAGGAGTAATTTTCCCTATTTAGCTTTGCATGAGATATATATAGTTATTTTCCAAAAAATGTTAGTAGAAAATAACTATATCTCATGTTAAGCTAAAATAAGAGAAGTTAAGAGATAATTTCCTTGGACAAAGTTTAGCTACAAAATTGGTTGTACTTACTCAATAAAATATACAATACTATATATTTTGAAAATTTAACCGTTGAATTGTATGTTCTTTACGCTCTTAGTACACATGTCAAATTTTGTGTCAATCGATGTTATTTACTATATGATCTATAAACTTATATTTTATGCATAATTTTAAATTACAAAAACTTGCAATTTAAATAATTGTAGTGGACGTTTTTGCGATAAGGGTCGAAAATGCGAGAACGGCCCAGATTTCCCATTGGGTTCTTTAGAAGTGTTTATTGAAGAGAATCATGCCCAAAATTCTAAATGTATAATGAACAAAAAGCTAATGGTGCTTTGACAAGAGAGAATCAAAATGCTAATAACAAAAGTGCAGAAAAAGCATAAAAACATAACAGGTCTGAAATTTCGACCCATAGTCAGCGAGAAGAGAAAATTGAGAGAGGTTGTGAGGAAGAGAGGGAAGGTACCCCTGTACCTATATTTCCACCTCTATACTTCAGAATTGTGAGAATGTTAGCTGGCTGAATGGGCTTAACAAAAGTGCAGAAATAGCATAAAAACATAACAGGTCTGAAAGTTCGACCCATAGTTAGCGAGAAGAGGAAATTGAGAGAAGTTGTGAGGAAGAGAGGGAAGGTTCCTCTGTACTCATATTTCCACTCTTGAGGTTCAGAATTGTGAGAATGTTTCCTGGCTCATTGGGCTTTTGCTTTCAAGTTTTAGCTCTATGGGGAAAACGTGGTTGGTCTTGTTTTGAACCGAAGAGAGAGTTTTATATAGAGTTTGGGGTGTTGCTAATAACTAGTTTTTGAGTAGTGGAAGAGGCTTTTATCCCCCATGATACTAATTTGGTGTTTTGGCTTGGGTTACTTTTGTTTAGGGAAGAGTTTGGCATGCTTTTAGCATGATTTTGGAAATATAGTGGCTGACTCCATTAGCTATTGTTTCCTTGTCATTATAGGGTTTTGACAGCTACATTTGGTGGCTACAATAGGCTAGCTAATTAGTTTAGGGTCAACTGTGTTTTTTGGGTGGAAAAGAAAATAGGGTAGCAAAATTAGGTTAGGGCAGAAACTTTGGGCCACAGTCAGCCAAAGTATAAAAACTCTTTTAAGGTGGAAATATTGGGTACAAGACATTCTCCATGAACCTGAGGTGCTACCAGTGTCCCTTGCCTACTTATTAGCATGCATGGGCTGAGCTCATGCAAAAGGTTTGAAAGGAACTAACCCATATCCTCCAAATCACACTTCCTCAATTTCCCCCATATGTTGCATGGGCTTAGGCCATGCTTAAAAGAATAAAATAAAATAAAATATAATACATAAATTAAGCCCACAAGAAAGTCAGGCTTGGTTGAATCGGGATTGTAAAGAATGTGTCGCGAAAATGGGTATCAACGACAATTTATTGATGATATAACTATTGATCTTTAATTTTCTAAAAATTTTACAAGCATAGAGGATATAAGAAGAAGATGTAATCCAATGATGGATTTGTCAAAATTCATCTCTAATAAAAAGATATTGAGTAAGGTTGTAGCCTAAAGTTATAACAAATTTTGTAGCTAAACTTTGTCTAATTTCCTTTAACCCATTTTTTTCCAAACACTAGAAAATGAGAAAAAATATCTTCACATAAGGTTTTCCATTGAAA
This sequence comes from Quercus glauca, assembly GCA_023736055.1. NCBI lineage: Eukaryota > Viridiplantae > Streptophyta > Magnoliopsida > Fagales > Fagaceae > Quercus > Quercus glauca. The sequence continues at coordinate 20,637,761 of CM043326.1, read as the reverse complement.
CAAAAGGAGCATTAATGTTAAATTGAAAAAAAAAATTAGAAAAATGAAAGTAGAAGTAGTGTTGTTAGACAAATAACTACTATAATTATCAAATTTCATATGTTGAAAAAAAAATTTTTAATTGTAGAATATATAATTATACAAACACAATCATAGAAAACGCTCATTAATAATTGTCGTAAGTATCAAATTTCATATTTAGAAAAAAAGAAAAGAAAATAGAGAATTTCTTATTTGTAAAAATTTCTAGTATATTGTATGGGCTACTGACTTAAACATATATAAAATCGAAAATGTTTAAATTTTGGTTAACCTAAAAATATTGTGCCATATAAAATTTTGATGAGGCTTTACAATTTTTATACATATTCTAATTAAGTTTAAAATGCTCATGACCATATGCTTTGAGTAGGTGACTAGGTTGTCTTTAACCCTACCATTCCAAGTGCATCAATGAATTAATGTTGAGTTTGGACAGCAAGATTTGGGCATATGGATTTAGATTTGATTGATTAAAATCCAAATACCTTATTTAATTTGGATAGTTTTAAAAGATCAAGGATTTGGATTTACCACATCTACTAAATATTTTAACCCTTTAAAATCCTTAAATTTGAAATGATATATAAATTCAATAGATTTGAAGTCAAGATATCATATATATATATATATATATATATAATCAAATCAAATTTTCAATTAGAGTTTGTTGGGAAATATAGACCCCGATTCATAGAATTAACAAGTTTTAAAACCAAGTTGTTAATTAGATCTATTATGAATAATATTTGTTCAAACAAACAAACAAATATCAATATCAATATCATGTCAATATTATGCACAGCGGAATAGTAAATAAGACAAGATATAATGACCTAGGAAAAACAATGAAACAAACTAGTTTCACAATAAAAAATCTGGGGGGAAACCTTCCTAAAAAATAATCCACTATAATAAAGAGAGGTTTCAGATCTAGTACAAAGCCTTTGTCCCTAGACTTTACAATCCCAGTAGATGAACTTACAGCAGAAACCATTTACCACTTTAGAATCTTTGAACTCTTCAATATATGAATGCTCCACCCATAATCACAATTGGAACCTCCAGTTGACTTCAAGAACCATTTGAAGGTTTTCCTCATGGTAGCAAGTCTGTGGTGGTTGCTATGACTTCAGCTTTTTCACCAATTGAATCTTCAGATCTACTTTGAAACTCTTTGGTTTGGTGAAATAAAGAAAATTTGATTACAAAACCCTAGCCGCATAAACAGATTGTTTCTTTCTCTCTAAAAAGCCTTCTAATAGATGGCTTATGATGTCATTTAAATACATGTTCAAATGGGTCTCAATTCGAGTTTCAAACGAATAAGTTATGGGCTTTTTCACATTGCTGATTTTTGTTAATCCGCGAAGCTCGATCGATCGAGAGGTATCAAGACTTCTATCGAGGAGGCGGTAGCTTTCAAGCTTCTATCGAGAGGTATCGAGACTGCTATCGAGGTTCATACTGAAAATGTGCTAAAAATGTATTTTTCTGAGCAAATTTTATGTCTTTAACTTGGTCTTCAATTACAACTTTAAGACATGTCAAAACTCAATAAAAGACACATAATTTGGCATAGTTGACAATACCAAAACACATGACCCTAACAATCTCCACCTTTGTCAATCCATGACAAAACCTTAAGTACGAGAGTACGCCCAACATATTAATAACCCGAATACAATGAATGAACCCACCATATTCAAATAAACTAGCCTATCTAAAAACAACTAGCCTTAAGAAACCATAGCACGAACTAGAATTGACTGTTTTAATTGGCTCCATACCTAACAATCTCTCCTTTGTCAATCCATGACAAAACCTTAAGTACAAGAGTAAGCCCAATCCATTAATAACCCGAATACAATGAATGAACCCGCCATATTCAAATAAACTAGCCTATCTAAAAACAACCAGCCCTGAGAAACCATAGCATGAACTAGAATTGACTGTTTTAATTGGTTCCATACCTGTCTTTCCTGAAAGCACTTAACAAACATATTATGCACACCATGTGAAAAACAATGACAAATAATAAACAAGTAAAGTGCGTTTTGTCATAGGATATGCCAATTACATAAAAATATTAACATAACAGAGTCTAAATTTGTGTGACTTGTTTATATAATTTTCTAATTTTTGTGCAAATTTGAGTTATTAGTATAAAAGTTGAAGGGGAAAAAATAAATAAATAAAGGAAAAAAAAAGTTATTGTTTGACTTTGATAAGGAAAAAGAAAGGTTTGGAGAAAAATAAATAAATAAATAACAAAAATGAACTCATATTTATGTTGGACTTTTACGCTTCAACTTAGGTTTCATTCCGATCGAGACCAAATTTAGATCAACGTAAACTATAAAAAAAATTTCTACCAATATATATTTTTTCTTATATATTATTATTATTATTATTATACAAATAGCGCTTGGACAAACTAAAATTGAGAATTTAATAGATAACAATTTAAATGATTTTTTTTTTCATTTTTTAAAAAATAAACTTATATTTATTTTATAAATAACTCATTTATATTTTCAAATATACAAGCATTATATATAAACTTGGTAAAAAGTTAATACGTATTTAGTTATGCTCATTTGTTAATGTATCACATGTAGTATGCATGAGTTACAAGCTTGTTTTAAATTTATTGATTCTTGTATTGTTAACCCATGTTTAACAATAATTGTTAGATTATGTTTAACAAACATTGTTAAATTATGTTTAACAAACATTGTCAAATTATGTTTAACAAGAATTTTTTTTTAGTCAAATTCATCAAACATAATTTCACCCATAGGGCTTTGGCGTATGAGTTTTATTCATGTGAGTAGTGTCCATTCAAGACAATATATCTCTTAATTACAATTCCTTATTTCAAGGGAAGACCCTTTGATTTCAATCTAATCGTCTTTGTACATAAGTTTATTTATTTTCATGCTTTAAGGGGATATGTGTTTTTTATCTATTTGTGGCTGCACCTAATGATTTATTTGGGTTGCCTACGTACCCTTGGTGAGGATCATGCAAATTCGTAGTTCTTAATTTAAGGTTTTAGATTTAAAATCCTCAAATATGATTTTGCCCAATTTAAATAATGGACATTTAAGTCAAATACTTTGTATTTAATTAAGCATCGACTTAATTTTGTTTTTGGGTGAGATAATTAATTTTAATTTCAAGGATAAGTCAAGGACCATATTTTTATGGAAATTGAACCAAGGATTCTCTCTTTGAGAAGTTGAATGTCCAAGCAATTTTCCTTTTCTTTCATTTGCTTTTTTGTAGAAATTTTAATGATATTTTGATTGAGGTTCCCAAATTTAATTAAGGGAAAGAAAACTCCATTGAAGTAATTTTATTTTTTTATGAACATGTTTTAGGAATTGGGAATTGGAAAATTTCCTCAAATCAATTTTTATAGTCATTTTATTTTGTGAATTATTAACTCCAATCTTGATTAAGAAATTAGGAGTTCCAAAGAATTAGTCATGTTGGAATTTGAAGGAATTAGAATACCCACTTTATTTAAAATAATTTTGGGAATCAAGGACTCCATTGAAATGTGGTGGAGTCAAGGACTCCATTAATTTGGTAGAGCCAAAGACTCCATTAATTTGGTAGTCAAGAACTCCATTAATTTAGTAGAGTTAAAGACTCCATTAAAATGTGGTAGAGTTCAGGATTCCGTTACTTTAGTAGAGTCAAGGACTCCATTAAAATGTGGTGAAGTCAAGGACTCTGTTAAGATGTGGTAGAGTCAAGGACTCCATTATTTAGGTAGAGTCAAGGACTCTGTTAGTTTGGTAGAGTCAAGGACTCTGTTGACTCTATTAAAATGTTGTAGAGTCAATGACTTTAGTTGAGAAAACACTGAACCAAAGCTTGAAAGAATTTTTATTTGGTAATGTTCAAATAGGACTTACAAGTCAGAGACTTGTATCTAAAGCTTCATGTATGGAGTTAGGAACTCCTCATGAAATCCAACCCTATTTGTTTTACCAAACAAAAATTCAGATTTGAAGAAGTGGGAAAGAGAGAGAGAGATTTTGGTAGAGTCAAGGACTCTAGTTGAGAAAATATTGAATCAAACTTGAGAGAATTTTTATTCAGTAACTTTTAAATAGGATTTATGAGTCAAAGACTCGTATTTAAAGCTTCATGCATGGAGTTAGGAACTCCTCATGAAACCCAACCCTATTTGTTTTACCAAACAAAAATTCATATTTGAAAAGGATGAAGAGGGAGAAATTTAGAGAAGAAAGGGACTGATAAAATCCCAACCTAATGCTGATGTTGTGTGTTCCTCCTCTGCTTGTTGCTCTCTATCTCTGTTTGTGTGTGTGTCTCTCTCTCTTTTTTCTTTTCTTTTTTTTCTCTGTTTTGCTATCCATTTTTTCTCTATCTGTGTGCTTCTCCTTTTTTTTTTTTTTTTTTTTTTGCTTGTTGAAGTCCCTTTAATTTATTGAGGAATTGAGAAACCCTTTTCTCCCCCCTTTTCTCTTAACTGATCAATTCATGGGCCAAAACGGCAAGGAAAGTGCAGTACTGCACTAGCATTTTCCGGGACCATTAACTTTTTTCACGTGTTCATGCCATCACCCACTCTCAGCTTTTCAATTTTTTTTTTAATTATTTTTGTTCCTGCCGTGGCCACCTTTTCAGTCTTTATCTCTTTGTTTTTTTTTTTGGATAATGGCAGACTAGTTTTTCATAATGCTGTGCCTACCTTTCCTTTCGCTCCTTATTTTTCTCTTCCTAGTCCTTTCTTATAGGCAATGGCAGACTAACCCATAAAAAAAAAAAAAAAAGGTAATGGCAGACTAAGGTAGCTTTTCAGCCTTAAGTGGGAGAAATTATAAGATTCATATGATGAACAAATGATGTGGTCCATCATTCCACTAAAAAACTGCCATTTGTTTAAAATTGTTAGTTAGAAAATTTTTTTACACACATATATATATATATATATATATACATTATACACACATATATATATATATATATATATACATTACACACACACATATATATATATATATATATTAGTCACATTTTTGTAGATAACTATACTGTCTATACACTTGGTCTTATTCTATTATTTAGTCCACAGCATTAGTGTCGCTGCTGTTTGCGTTGCCGTGTAGGTGTATCCGTGTATGTACCTATGACACTTTTTATGACACTTTTTTTTTTTTTTAGTTTCAACAATTCCAAATCCAAATTCAGATTTAAGTTCCAAACACAACTTTTTTTTTTTTTTTTGAGAAATTGTTCCAAACACAACCTAAATACTTTGATTGAAGTGGCAGTCTAAAATCTAAATACTTTTACAATAATTTTTCCCCACATGACATGCCATGTAGAAGCCTTAATGACCAAATTATGGCTGTCCAAACCCGACCGGAACCTGTCAACCTGGCCAAACCGCCTGACGCCGACCCGATTTTGACCAGAACCGAAGGTCCAATCAGTTGATGGCGGGTTTCTGTTTTTAGAAACCGACGCCGGTGGGTCGAGTGGTGGGTTTGCATCTCCAAAACCCGAGCAACCCGAACCTGACCGGAACTGTAAAAAAATCTAGCCAAACCTTAAAAAACAAGCCAGATCCGGCGAGATCTCGACCAAATCTACCGAGATCTCGACTAGATCTGGCTAGATCTTGTAGGATTTAGCCAGATCCGAAAAGATCCAAGCAATTTTTAGTGAAAAATGTAGATTCTGGTGAAATTTTGGTGGGCTTTTCCAGTTTCCAACGATTTTTTCCAGATTTCGGCGGATTTTTCCAGATTCCAGCGACGATTTTTTTTTTCAGATTTTGATGCCATTTTTTTTATTCTGACAATGGACCGACTCGACTGACGCTCACCCTCACCTGAAACTGACTCGACCGATTTTTCTGGCTGTCGGTTCCGGGTTCCCCCGCCCCTTCACCCAACTCCGGCGGGTTGAGTCCGGGTTGGGTCCAAACCGATCCGGCCCAACCCGTGGACAGCCCTAGACCAAATCAATATAATTAACAAGTTCCCTCTTCCTACATTAGTAAATGACTAAAATTGCTTTCTTCTAAGGATTATAATTTTTTTTTTTTTTAAATGCCATTTGCATAAGTACCTATATCTATACTACTATTTAATGGGTTTCCCCTGTTTGGACTGGATTTTTTTTTTTTTTTTGTTCTAAAATACTATTATTTCTTTAGGTTTAAGTAGAGATAAAACTAAATGATAATTTAGTGAAAATACATGTCTAACTTGCACTAAAATATTGCATACAAAATAGGAACACTCTCCCACTAACCCACTTTTATTATTTTTTCTAATACTTTATTATTATTTAAAAAAAAAAAAACCCCATGTACTAATAGTTATAAAAAATAAATAACACATGTACTGAAAAAGAAAACTAACACACCTAAATGGGGGTGTTTAAACACATCTATAGTGGAAAATTTTGCTAAATAGACTGATTTTATGAAATATTTCGGTGAATAGACTGCGCGTGAAAGTATTTAGTTAGTTAGACTGATTTTGGAATTTGAGTTTGCCAAACTCGAGTTCCAGCCCAAAAATCCCAACATAAATTTGATGTGGAATTAAAAAAAAAAAAATCGAACTCGAGCTTACCAAACTCGAGTTCCATGTATTTTTGGGCTGGAACTCGAGTTTAGCAAACTCGAGTTCCAAAATCAGTCTAATTAACTAAATACTTTCACGCGCATATTATTCACTGAAATATTTCCTAAAATCAGTCTATTTAGCAAAATTTTCCCATCTATAGTAATTGCCAAAAAAAAAAAACAAGTTGTACACCCACATTTTAGTCACACGCTCATCTCCAAACTTCTACCTAACAAATTTAAATCTCTCTAGTAGTTATAATGTTATCAAATTACTTCCCATCTCTTCCATAAAATGGACAAAGTTTAGCTACAAAATCGATTGTAGCCTTTGGCTACAAACTCACTCAATATCTTTTTATTGGAGGTGAATTTTAACAAATCCACCATTGGATTACATCTTCTTCTTAAATCCTCCATGTTTGCAAAATTTCAAGAAAATTAAAGATCAATAGCTATGTCATCAATAAATTTTTAAATTGCAAATTTTTATAATTTAAAATTATGCATAAAATATAAGATTATAGATTATATAGTAAATAATATCCGATTGACACAAAAATTGACATGTGTATTAAGAGTGTAAAGAACATGTAATTCAACAGTTAGATTTTCAAAATATGTGTAGTATTTATTTTATTGAGTGAGTTTGTAGCCTAAGACTACAATCAATTTTGTTGCTAAACTTTGTCCAAAAGAAAATACTCCACATCTCCATCTCCCTATCTCACGTTATGAAATTTAAAACCATGTTCATTCTCCAAAAAAAAAAAAAAAAAAAAACCACTTTCTCACATCCACCATAATATTATCCTTCTCCATCAGTTTCTTCTTCCGTCATCCACCCAATCTTCTTCCACCATCTTTCACTCTCACTTTGTTAAGTCTTCACAGTTTTTTCAAATCCTGTTCATAAACTGATACATGTTTTGATGTCAAAATGGTAGGCCTCTAAAATGGGCGAAGGCTCTAATAGTGGCTCTAATGTGGTGTTTTGGTCATTATTGGTCCTCAATAGGAAGGTTGGGGATAGGTTTTTGGATTCAGACATTTTCCCACTAATTCCATTGGATTGTCATCATCGTTATCCTCTATTTTTGGTTTACTGGATAGATTGCGGCTGTGGGTTTAGGATTATTATGATACTTTGTTTGCTAGAAGCATTATTAAGGGTATCAGTACACCTTTCAATTTGCAGTAATTATAATTCGGAACATTTTTGTTGTTGTTATTATTCAAGGGTGTCTGATGGTCTTGATCACATTATGCCTTCACTTCATACATTTTTTCTAGAGTAATTTTTTCTAGAATGTCTCATCAATTGGCCGAATTTAGGATTAATGTACGATTCGGGATTAATGCACGGCTATGAATGTTCATTGTGTTTTGTTGTTGTGTTAGCCACGGATGTAAACAATCTTAAATCCATTTCAATAAAAAAAAATTAACGTCCACACAAAAATTTATGGTATTGTTTGTTTGTGTTTGATTTGAACTCTTTAATGTGGGAAGTGTACGTGAAAAATATTAGTGTGAGATAGGATTATAGTCTTTTGACTCTTTGTTAGAAAACTATAATCCTTTCCTAAATCTAATCTTTTTTTTTACAGGCATGAAGAAATGGGGAGAGAAAAGCCAAAAGAAGGAGGAGAGATAAAATAAAGGGTATTTATCTCCACAAAAGAAGAAGAAGATTGAACTCCATGCTAATCGATTTCCATATTCTTCCAACGGATTATGAGGCTTTATGTCCATATCTTTAATGAACTCTTAAAATAATTCTAGCTTTGCATGGACATATCATGTGATGAAAAAAATCATTTCACCCACAAATGCATAACTCATCATACTCCTAAGATTTTTTGTGATAAGAAAATGTATCAATCTCAAATTATAATTGATGCAAATTATGAATCTTAACAAAAAAAAAAAAAAAAAAAAAAAAGAACTTCTAAGCACGCGCGTGAACGATTGAATATATCTCGAATTGAAGTTTTATTGGAAATGGCAAATGTTTTGTTATGGCATAAAGTCAACTTATAACGGTGATTTTTTATGTTATATGATGCTTGCAGATATGATTACTTTATCGGCATCAAGGGCAGTCAAGAATCGCCCTAATAAGAATGATGAGATATCCCTAATAAGAAGGATATGACCATGGCATGGATGAGAATCGGCTATAATTGTGTGGAAATTGGGCATTCATTTGCTTAATGCCCCTAATCTTTTTGTGCTGTTATTACCTTTTGAGTTACTTTGTATCATTTTATGTTTCTCTATTTCTACTTAAGTTTGTCTTTGAATTATGTATTCACACCGTCAATTCATATCTATTATTTTAGTTGTTGTATTGAGTGATACATTGCATTGAATTACATGTACAAATTTTAGTTCAAGTTAACATAAAATTGTTTTTAAAAGAATACTTTAAGGTGGCTTTACACGAATTGATAGCTCATTTCTAATAAAAGTTTTTAAAAAATTCACTTTTAAGTCACTTTAGTAACCCTCTTATAAGAAAAATAGTAGTCCTTAATTGATTGTGTTTTAGGATTTATTGTAGACCACCGCGTACCCTTGGTGCGATGGTCATTCTACAAGTATAAATGCTTGTGGGGTGTGGGGGCAAGGGTCGGAGTTTAAGTCTGCAAGAGGGAATTTCACCTACATATACACTTAGATTATGTTAGAATAAAAATTCTATTTTGTATATATATATATATATAAAAAGGATTTATTGTAGATGAGACGTTTGGACTTTGGAGTTGTCCTTTTAAATCTTGATCCATTTTTTTTGGTAAAAAATATAAATCTTGACCTTTTAAACTTAATATTCTTTACTGACAAATGATGTCCACATTATTCACTTCTACATTATTTACAAATAAAAGCATATCATTGGTAAAAACAAATCCAAGCATTGGTATATTTTGGTGTATCCAACAGAAACATCTAGGGCTCAAAACTTATTGCATGCGCTTTGCGTTGCTCTAAAGATATATTGACTTTTATGCATTTGTCCAATAATATTATGCATTTGTGAAAGCTGTAAAGTATTTGCATTTAAAAACAAAAAACAAAGAAAAGCCTTTAAGGAATGAACGTAATAACGAAAAATTGCAAGGGAAGCTTATGTAATTTTCCCAAAACCTAATGTATTGGGGGTTAATTGTTAAGATTGGAAACGCAGGGTGGGACTAAATGTTGGGAAATGCGTCGTAAAGGAAAAAAAAAATCCATATATATATATATATTCTTTCTTTTTTGGGTTATGTTAAAAAATTCAATTCATTTAAATTTGGGTTTTTTGCATTTGTCAAGTGGTGTTATGTATTTGTCAATTATTGATATAATTAAGAGTGATACTAACCTCTGAGCACATGCTCACGCATGTGCTTTTTTAGGTAAAGATTAATAATTTGCATCAATTATAATTTGGGATTGCTATATTTTCCAATCACAAAAAGAAACTAGGGATGTGATGAAGAATTATTAAAAAATTTGATTCATTTAAATTTGGGTTTTTTTTTTTTTTTTTTTTTTTTTTTTTTTTTTTTTTTTGCGTTTGTCAAGTGGTGTTATGTATTTGTCAATTATTGATATAGTTAAGAGTGATACTAGCCTTTGAGCACGCGCTTAATTTTTTTGGTAAAGATTAATAATTTGCATCTATTATAATTTGGGATTGTTACATATTCCAATCATAAAAAAACCTAGGAGTGTGATGAGTATTATGTGTGGTGAAATAATTCTTCATCACACCCCTAGGTTTTTTTTTTTTTTTTTTTTTTGTGATTGGAAAATGTAGAAATCCCAAATTATAATAGATACAAATTATTAATCTTTACCAAAAAAAATATAAGAGGCCAGTTGTTATTGACTTATATAAACTTGCATGATTTACCATATGAGTTGTGATAAGGATAAAAATAGTGCTTACTCACATTAAGGTATAAGCTGACGGTTACAGGTAAAGCCATCATATTCTATTGGTAGATGTTGACGAACAGAGATCTGATAGGGGCACGGTAGGGAGTCCATAAGGCACACCTAGGGGCTGACGCCATCAATAAGCTGACTTCGATAAGGCTAAAGGGAGTAGGATAGGCTGACGACCTTGAAACAGGATTGCTTGCTGCCCACGATTGCATATATAAGAAAATGTCTTGCCCTCCATGTTTGACGCTACTCAAAAGGATTCCTATAAGGAAAAGATTCTGCCAAATACGCCCAAGGAGACTCCTATAAGGAAAAGACTTCTAAATCAAGGAAAATATGTCAATCCTTTACTACTATAAAAGCCCTAATACCCTCACAAACCAAGGTACGCATAATTTACCCCTCTCTAGCACTCAAGAGTTGTGAGAAGTTCTAACTTGACCTTCGGAGGGTATTTGGCCGGCACCACATCGGTGCTCTCTGTTAGGTCTTCTCTTTTTGTTGTGCAAGTGTTATTTCGAGTGTGTGAATATCGTGTGGCTCACTGGTGGTTTTTTTGGTATCATTAGTTGGCACCGTCTGTGGGAACTTACATTGATTGGCCATACTATCGCTTTCCGGACATAAAGTTGCATGGTACTTACTTGCTCAATGGCGACAACCAACAATGTTCAGGGAGATGAACCGCAACCCACTGCCCTGGAGAGACAAGTTTGAACCCTCATGGCTGCAGTGGAATGTCTCACCAAACAGAATCATAATCTGGAAGAATATCTACACCAAAAGAATGTGGGGCACGGCATTCAGGAAGAGGACTAAAAAGGTACCAGTGCCGAGCGAAGAGACCGAGAGGGGCCCGAAGGTAGTAACGCCCTAAGTAGACCGGTGCGACAAAATATGAGCCTCCCATCCCTCACGGATACACCCTCAAGGGACGAGTGTCCAGCGATCTTGACGACCTAGTCAACCGAACTAACTCACTGTTCACTGCCCCCGTCAATTCCTTTCCCCTACCACATGCCACAAATAGATAGTTACGATGGAGTCAAGGACCCTCTAGATCACTTAAAGACCTTCAAGACCTTGATGCACCTTTAAGGAGTAGTAGACGAAATCATGTGTAGGGCCTTCCCTACAACACTGAAGGGCCTTGCAAGGGTGTGGTTCAGCAGACTGACGCCGAACTCCATCAGCACTTTCAAGGAGCTAAGCGCTCAGTTTACTGCACACTTTATTGGGGGACATAGGTATAAGAAGTCCATGGCGTGCTTAATGAGCATCAGGCAGCGAGAGGATGAGACGCTGAGATCCTACATAATCCGTTTCAATAAGGAAGCACATTCAATCGATGAAGCCGACGACAAGATACTTGTAGCAGCCTTCACGAATGGGTTGCGAAAGGGTAAGTTTTTGTTCTCTTTATAAAAAAAAAGACCCAAAGACCATGTCGGAAGTACTCTACAAGGCCATAAAGTACATGAATACTAAAGACACGCTGTTGGCTTGGGAGGAAAAGCCCAGGAAAAGGGAGAGACATGAAGACACACGGCAGGACCAAGGGCGGAAGAAGCCAAGAATAGGAGACCGAAGGGATGAAAGGCGCTCTAAGTCCCCGGGAGGGAGGTTTACAAGCTTCACCTTATTAACTGTCCCGATAGACCAAGTCCTAATGCAAATCAAGGACGAGGGGGCTTTAACCTTTTCCGAAAAGCTGAAGGGAGATCCCAACAAGCGATCTAGAGAAAAATATTGCCGCTTCCACCGTGACCACGGTCATGACACAGCCGATTGCTACGACTTGAAGCAGCAGATTGAGGCCCTTATTAGATAAGGGAAATTGTAGAAGTTCGTCAACAAGGAGAGAGTGGATCCACCTCCTCAAGAGCAACCTTCCCCCCCCCCCCCCCCTCGACAGGATAATGAGCATCCTAGACCCCTTTATTGGAGACATAAGGATGATTGTAGGGGGAATAGCGACTACTGGGTCATCCAAAAATTCCCGGAAGACTTACCTTAGGATGGTCCAGAACGTCCAGATGATGGGCTCCGTACCAAAGATAGCACAGAAAGAAGGCCCCATCATCGGGTTCTCAGAAGAAGATGCGTGACACCTTCACCACCCGCACGACGATGCACTTGTTATCAGTATATGAGTAGGGGACTGCAACATGCACCGAGTGTTGGTCGACAATGGTAGCTAGGCAGACATCATATACTACCCAGTGTTCCAGTAAATGAGGATTGACAGAGAACGATTGACTTCGATAAGTGCCCCGCTCGTTGGTTTTGGAGGAATAAGGGTGTTCCCCCTAGGCGTGGTCACATTATCTGTAACGGTAGGTGACTATCCTCAGCAGATCACTATGGACATAACATTCCTCGTGGTCGACTGTTCATCCGCCTACAATGCTATCCTCGGGCGACCCACCCTTAATTCGTGGAAGGTTATAACCTCAACCTACCATTTAATGATTAAGTTCCTTACCGGCTACAGAGTGGGAGAGCTACGTGAAAATCAGGTGGCCGTAGACAAATGCTATGTGTTTATGATGGAAATGGATGACCACTTCCAGGCCATGAACATAAAAGAACACCAGATGGCGACGGAGTCCGTTGAGAAGCTTGAAGAGATACTTCTTAACGACTCCAAACCGAACCGAACGACAAAGATTGGAACCTTCGCTAATCCCGCGGTCCGACAAGCGCTCACAACTTTTCTTAGAAAGAATCGGGATGTGTTCACCTGGAGCCACAAGGACATGCCAGGGATAGACCTTTCAGTCATGGTACATAGGCTGAATGTGTCATCCTCCTTTCCAGCCATCTGACAGAAGAAGCGAGTGTTCGCCCCAGAACGAGATCAGGCCATAGCTGAAGAAGTCCGCAAACTACAAGAGGCGAACTTCGTTAGGGAGGTTTATTACCCCAATTGGCTAGCAAACGTGGTGATGGTTAAGAAAGCTAGCGGAAAGTGAAGGATGTGCGTGAACTTCACCGACCTAAACAAAGCATGCCCTAAAGACAACTATCCCCTTTTGCGGGTCAACATTCTAGTAGACTCTACGGCTCAGCACCAGCTGTTAAGATTTATGGACGCTTTCTCTGGTTACAACCAAATCCGAATGCACGAAACTGATCAGGAGAAAACTTCGTTCGTAACTAGCCAATGCCTCTTCTGTTATAAAGTGATGCCATTCGGCCGAAAAAATGCAAGCACGACGTATCAAAGGCTTACGAACAAGATGTTCGCACAGCAAATTGGGAGAAATGTCCAAGTCTAAGTTGACGACATGCTGGTAAAAAGCCGAAGGAAGGAAGATCACTTGGAAGACCTCAAGGAAACATTCGATACCCTCCGTTCTTACAACATGAAGCTCAATCTAGAAAAGTGCATCTTCGGAGTGACGGCAGAAAAATTCCTAGGATTATGGTATCGCAAAGGGGCATCGAGGCCAACCCGGACAAGATACGAGCCATAATGGAGATGGCACCCAAAAAAAATGTGAAGGAAGTATAAAGCCTCAACGGCAAAGTAGCAGCACTAAATAGATTTGTGTCAAGGGCAACAGACAAGTGTTTACCCTTCTTTTGCAGGCTGAAGAAATCTTTCGAGTGGACTGTCAAATGTCAGCAAGCATTCAAGCAATTAAAAGCTTATCTTTCTTCCCCGCCGCTACTAAGTCCCTCGCAGCTAGGTGAAGAGCTTTTCCTCTATCTAGCCATCTCCCTTGCCGCCGTCAGCGCCGCCTTGGTCAGAGAAGAAGAAAGAGTGCAGAAGCCCATGTATTATGCCAGCCGGGCACTTCACGGTGCCGAAGAAAGATACCCGCCCATGGAGAAACTCGCCTTCGCACTGGTCACGGTAGCCCACAAACTCAAACCGTACTTTCAAGCCTACACGATGATCGTCTTGACTGATAAGCCCTTACGGCGGGCGATGAGCAACTCTGAAGCTGCTGGCCGATTGGCATTATGGGTCATAAAGTTTAGCGAGTTTGACATCCAGTACTGCCCACGAACCTCCATCAAAGGACAGATCGTTGCGGATTTCATAGCAGAGTTCATCAATGGCGAGGACAAGAGGGCAGAGGAGTCTCCTCAATGGAGCATACATGTAGACGGATCATTCAACAGGCAGGCCGGGGGGGCTAGCGTCGTACTATTGTCACCTGAAGGGAACATGGTCGAATGTATGGTCCGACTTGACTTCCCCACCACCAACAATGAAGCGGAATACGAAGCACTAGTAGTAGGACTCGATCTCGCCAAAGCAGCGGGAGTTGCGAGTGTAGTCATTTACTGCGACTCTCAGGTCGTTACTAACCAAGTAAACAGGGACTATGAGTGCAATGGTGAAAGGATGAAGAGATATCTGGATCAAGTAAGAAGAAGAGTAGATGACCTGAAGGCCAAAATCATCCAAATCTTTAGAGGAGAGAATGAGCAAGCCAACCGCCTTGCCAAAACCGCTTCAGCAGAACATATGATCACCCTTGATAATGTACTCTCTTTTGTTCAACTTTCTCCACTAATAGATTCCGACGACGTGCAGGAGATAAGTTCGAAAAGTAACTGGACCACACCGTTAGCTTCGTACTTAAAGAATGGCGTCTTACTAGATAGGAAGGAGGCCGCGAGAAAGCTGAAGGTCCAGGCAGTGCGATTCGTCTTGATAAAAGATGTCCTGTACAAAAGGGGCTTCTCCCGTCCATATCTGAGGTGCTTAGGTACCGAAGAGGCGGACTACGTTATGAGAGAGATACACGAGGGGATTTGCGGAAACCATTCAGGGTCAAGATCATTAGTGCACAAGCTAGTGCGAGCAGGGTACTATTAGCCCACTATGTAGAAGGACACCGAGGCTTATGTCAAGACCTACGACAAGTGCCAAAGGTTCAGCAATATCATTAGACAACCAACTGAAGAGTTGACCCCGATGACGGCCCCATAGCCATTTACTCAGTGGGGATTAGACATCATGGGACCATTCCTTACAGCAGTGCAATAGCTGAAGTTCTTGATAGTGGGCGTTAACTACTTTACAAAATGGGTGGAAGCTAAATCCTTGGCCACCATTACAGAGAAGAACGTGCGGAGTTTCACCTGGAGATGCATTGTATGCAGGTTTGGCATCCCTAGAGTCATAGTCTCAGACAACGGGAAGCAATTCGACAACGACTCCTTCCAAGACTTTTACTCGCAGTTGGGGATAAGAAACCACTACTTCTCCCCCGCCCACCCTTAAGCTAACGGACAAGTCGAAGTCACGAACCGATCCTTGCTCAAGATTATCAAAACTCGGCTCAAGGGGGCAAAAGGTATATGGCCTGAAGAGTTGCTAAGAATACTATGGGCATACTAGACAACGGCAAGGACGCCCACAGGAAAGACACCATTCCGGCTAACATACGGGAGTGAACCAGTCATCCCAGCTGAGGTCGGACGCACAAGCTACAGGGTGCACAACCATGACGAGAGCAAGAACGACGAGGCCATATGTCTACAACTTGATCTAGTAGATGAAGTTAGGGCGACAGCGGAATAAAGGCTTGTACGGTACCAGGACCGCATGGCTAAGCACTACAATTCTTGGGTCCGACACAGAGACTTCGAGGTTGGAGATCTCGTTCTAAGGAAAGTCATGGGCGCTACAAAAGACTCAACCTAAGGGAAACTCGGCCCAAATTGGGAAGGGCCTTACCGAATCACAACATGGCAGAGGAAGGCACTTACCACCTAGAGATGTTAAACGGACGAAAGCTACCACATCCTTAGAACACTGAGCACTTACGGAAGTACTACCAGTAGAGATGACGACATGGAGAACAAAGCCCCCTTTTATTTACAGTTCACCATAGCGAATTTTAGTTATACTCCTCAATTTTTATTTACTTTAGTTTTTGCTACAATGCCTTTTTTTCTTTTTAAGCCCAAAGGGCAGGACCTTTTTCTTTTTAAGAACTACTTTTTTTTACGAATGCATGGCAATAAGAGGAGTTTATTCAAAAACGGTTGAAGTTTCTATTTACAAGTTTATAGTTCACAAAAAGTGGACGACCTTAAGTTCATAAAAAGTGGGCGAACTTAAATTCAAAGTGAACGATTCTAAGTTATAAAGTGGACGACCTTAAGTTCACAAAAAGTGGGCGACCTTAAGTTCATAAAAAGTGAACGATTCTAAGTCCATAAAGTGGACGACCTTAGGTTCACAAAAAGTGGATGACCTTAAGTTCTTAAAAAGTGAATGATTCTAAGTCCAAAAAGTGGACGACTCTAAGTCCATAAAGTGAACAGACCCTTCCCAAGAGGATGAAGCATTGTTGAAGTCCCTCGAATGGGCAAAACCAAGTCCAAATACGGACAAATCCAGAAAAAGTAGATGACTTCATTGTTCAAAACTACATTACATCAATTTATCCCAAAGGGATGAAAAATTTCAGGCTATAAAGCTGACGGTCTTATAAAAAATAGCTAGTTCATTAAATCCATAAAGTAGACGAGGCTATAAAGCTGACAGGCTCATCAAGGGGACGAGGTGATAAAAATAATGAGTTCAAAAAGTTCATAACGTGGACGAGGCTATAAAGCTGACAGGCTCATAAAGAATTGCAAGTTTGTCAAATTCCATAAAGTGGACGAGGTCATAAGGTTAGCAAAATAACCAATGCCCAAAGGCAAAGCTCAAGAAATCAACGAGTTTATCAAACTCAAGGGATAAGGTAGACGAGCTCAAAAACCACAAAGAACATGAGTTGATTGCCCATAAGATGGACAAGCCTATGTGTTGATAGACTTATCATACCCTTAAAATAAACAAGTCCATCATTAGTTCATGAAGTGGACGAGTTTGCCAAGACAAACGAGACTACAGGCCGACGAATTCATTCTAGGCATCCAACACATAATGTATCAACAAATAAAAGACAGAAAATGACGAAAGTAACATGCCATATAATTGGGTAAACTGTTTACAAATAAGAGCTTAATAACAAAGGGACATTTAAACATTGTTTGCAAAATAAATAAAATACACAGAAAATAAAATCAGGTAGTAGGAGCATCAGTAAGGTTCCCGTCGTCTTTTTTTTTAGATTGAGGATTTTCAACATTTACAAGCATAACTGGAGGGTCGGAAGCAGAAACATGAGAAGGATTGGCAACAGGTTGGGCTAGAACGGCGACGCCATCATCCGTGGGAGGAAGATTGGATTCAGGGGAGCCGTCACCTTCATCAACAACGATGTCACCAACAGGCATCGTCAGCTTAGGATCATCCATTGTAATCCCAGATAGGTCCAACTCTGGGAAAGCTGACGCGACTTGTTTGAGACAATCTTCGAACCTAGTGCCATAAAAGTCGGCACACAAGTCAATGAATGATTGCGATTCCTTAAATTTTTGGACAGCGTCAGTCCCAACCGTCTGCACCTGTTGGAGCAAAGCCGTCACCTCTTCCTGAAGTTTTTCCTTCTGACGCTCCACGTCTTTTAACTTCTCCCCCTTCGTCTTCAACTCACGGTTCAAATCACGAAGGCCTTCCTTATACTGAGCCTACTGATCCAACAAGCTGGTATTGTGCTTCCTAACCTGAGTGACGACGTCCTCCTTGGCAATACATCGGTCTTGAAGTGCTTTAACACGCACTAAGACCTGAAAAGAATGTGGTCGTCAGCTAAATGAACCAGAAATAGACTAAACAAACTTAAACTGAGGAAGCAAGCATACCCTACTAAAGTAAAAAAGAGCTGACGCCCCTAAGTCCTCCGTCTCTAATTGATCGTAGGGCCCTATGTCCGTCGGCTTTATAAAGGACTCCACTTCCTTGATAGCATAGTCCTTATGGGTTAAAAGGTAACGAGGTCCCTCGATGATGGGACTAGAGGAAGTCATCACTCCTTTGCTCGCACCCTGGCTTGACTTGAGGGGTGACTTCTTCTTGGGAGGCACATCCCCTGGAGTGACGGCAACCTTTTTAGAAGGACGATTGTCCTTCCCATCAGGCTTCCTTTTTATGACCTTAGCAACGATCTTAAGGGCTGACGAGGATACCTCCTCCTTTTCCTTCGCTTTCCTCTCTCCTCCTTCTTACGGGCCGCGGCAGCCCTCATCCTCTGCTTAGCAGCCTCCATCTCTGCACAAAATAACTAACGTATATTAGTAAAGCAGACGGAATCAGCAAACTGACGGAAGAAATAAAGAATCTACCTACGTCGACAAGAAAATTTGTCCAACCTATGAGCCTCAGCCGTGGGCTCTGGACCTCCACAATACAAATGAAGAGTGTCAAGGGTAATAAAGTCCCTATACTTTCGTTGCTCAAATGGGAATTCAAGAACCTGACGGATGAATGCCTCCTGCTCCTCAGTTATATGTGGACGGGCGTAGGCTGGAAAAGAAGTAACAAAACAACAACATTAGAACACTAAATGAAGCAATAAAAAAACTAAAAGCTGACGGGGTTAAAAAATGAAACAAAAGCTGTCAGTGCTAAACCTGAGGCTTCAACTATTCCCCAGGTATTATTAAAACCACGAGGCATGGTAACCCACTCTTCTGGACGACATACCCAATCCGACCCCTCATTAAAAAAGTATCTACTTTTCCAACTCTTGTTGGAATCTGGCATGCCAGACATAAGTCTTAAGTCCTTCTCCCGAAAGGAAAAATGATAAGTTCCTTTAGATGAAGCGATATGATAGGGTTTATAGCAGTAGAAGAACTCGTCCAAGGAAAGCTGACGGTTCCCACAGCTTAGACAACCCCACAGAACCTCCGCTCCAATAAAAATCCTCCAAGCGTTGGGGGCAATCTGGTTAACGGATAGTCCCATGAAGTCAACCAGCCGACGATGTAAAGCCATCAGTGGTAGCCTTAATTCGGTAGCAAGTATGGCGTCATACATGCCGACGTCTGCGATCTTTCTAGTATAGCACTTTTCTTTTTTCCTAGGGAGACAGATTGAGATATGGTTTGGGATTTGGTAACGGGTGCGTAATTCCTTGAAAACCCTGTCACTTATATTTGGCAAAAATTTATTGACGGCCCAATCCTCGGGAAAGATGAAGGGACGGTTACCTCCGGGACTTATGGAAGCCTCTTCATAGGACTCCTCGTCACCTTTATCCTCGTCCTCATCTCTGTCATTTTCCCATCTCCCCTTCATCCTCATCTACTACCTCCTCCTTAACTACCTCAACATAATTTTCTACGTCATTGCCAGGAGATTGGGCTGACGTTTCCCTCTCGGACAACCCTGCAAAGCCGTCGGACTCCTGACCTGAACCAAAAACTTCGTCGTAGCTTGCTCCTTCTCGGACTGAAGACTGTTCACTCGACGCGTCACTTGACATCTGACTACCTACAAGTGATGGACCCATTCTAAGTACCTAAATTGATGTCCTTACTAAGAAATTATTCAGCTAGAGCAAAAATGCAAAGAAGGAAGGAAAAAGAACTTACAGGTGAATGAGTCTTTGGAGAAAGGACGGCCTTAAAAGTGACAGCGTTAGTAACAAATGACAAGTCAACAAGCTAACGAAAGTGAAGGCGACGAGCTTTCTCTCTCAAGGATCAACAAGGTTGAAATAGAGGAATGAGGAGAAGGATGTGAGTTAAATATAGGAGGAAAAATGCGCGGAAGATGAAGCGACGCCCTCGTCCAGAAGCGAAGCCAACGAGAACGCGCCACGTGTCCAAGCATTAAATGAATGGCGGCACGAGGAATCACCCATAAATGATTTTCCTGCTCCCTTAGACCAAAAGACAGTTAACCAGTAAAAAACTTAACTCCATAACCCGTTAGTTTAAAACAACGAGGATATGGAGTAGGGGGCAACTAATAAGGATAAAAATAGTGCTTACTCACATTAAGGTATAATCTGACGGTTACAAGTAAAGCTGTCAGCTTCCATTGGTAGATGTTGACGAACGGAAATCTGATAGGGGCACGGTAAGGAGTCTATAAGGCACACCTAAAGGCTGATGCCATCAATAAGCTGACGCCGATAAGGCTGAAGGGAGTAGGATAAGCTGACGACCTTGAAACAGGATTGCTTGCTGCCCACGATTGCATATATAAGGAAATGTCTTGCCCTCCACGTTTGGCGCTACTCAAAAGGATTCCTATAAGGAAAGGATTCCGCCAAATACGCCCAAGGAGACTCTTATAAGGAAAAGACTTTTAAACCAAGGAAGAGATGTCAATCCTCTATTACTATAAAAGCCTCAATACCCTCATAAACCAAGGTACATATAATTTATCTCTCTCTAGCACTCTTGAGTTGTGAGAAGTTCTAACTTGACATTCGGAGGGTATTTGGCCGGCACCACACCGGTGCTCTCTAATAAGGGCACGGTAGGGAGTCCATAAGGCACACCTAAAGGCTGATGCCATCAATAAGCTGACGTCGATAAGGTTGAAGGGAGAAGGATAAGCTGACGACCTTAAAACAGGATTGCTTGCTGCCCACGATTGCATATATAAGGAAATGTCTTGCCCTCCATGTTTGGCGCTACTCAAAAGGATTCCTATAAGTAAAGGATTCCGCCAAATACGCCCAAGGAGACTCTTAGAAGGAAAAGACTTCTAAACCAAGGAAGAGATGTCTATCCTCTATTACTATAAAAACCCCAACACCCTCACAAACCAAGATACACATAATTTACCCCTCTCTAGCACTCTTGAGTTGTAAGAAGCTCTCATTCGGAGGGTATTTGGCCGGCATCACATCGGTGCTCTCTATTAGGTCTTTCTCTTTTTGTTGTGCATGTGTTATTTCGAGTGTGCAAGTATCGTGTGGCTCACTGGTGGTTTTTTTTGGCATCATCAAGTTGTAAAACAACGTTGTTTGATTCTTGTAATTTTTATTTGGTTAAATATCAAATTCACTAATAAGCAAGCCTGTTCTTACTCCTAATACATTAATTTTTGCTTGGATTTCACTTCTATGCATTCCAGTATTTTCATTTCCATGTTGATGCATTTGTAGAATTCCTGTTCCATTTCTCTTAACTCAGATAATTGTTCTCAAGTATAAGACATTAGCGCATGCAAAGTGGGTTGAGCATCACTTGAATTTGTCTTTAGCTTTCCTTTAGTTCCATCAATGGATTCCATGTGTTGTAAGATCTCTCTCTCTCTCTCTCTCTCTCTCTCTCTCTCACACTCTTTGATTACCTGTTGGTGAGAAAATATGGATTAATCAATGAGAGTCTGGACTTTAGAGCATGCCATGGATATCACTCTCAAAAAGTCTCATAGATTATAGAAAAAAGAAAGAGTCCATGCTAAATGCATCATTCAAACATATAATAGATGGGATGAAACGTTAATCACAACATGTATTAGAAAATATGTCAAGAAAAGATTTGATCATTTTATCTCAAATACCTAACACAACTTTGTGACTGATAATAGATGGGAAGAAATGTTAATCTCAAACATCTTAGAACATATGTCAAGGAAAGGTCAGATAATTTTATAAAAAAAAAAGAAAAAGGAAAGGTCAGATTATTTTATCTTAAATACTTAAGTAACTTAACAGAACTTTGTGATTGAGGTCGATATATAGCAGATTGCCTAATAGACATTGTCAAGACATCCATTCCTAAGATTGCAAAAGATCTTTATTGTTTAATTGCAAACCTAACATGCCATTATCTCTACCCCCACAAAAAGGATACTAATGGTGAGATGAATAGATTTGAGGATATACAGCAGATTGCCTAATAGACATTTCTCAACTAGCATGTTCTAGTGTTTTTAACAAAAATGTCAAGGGTTTAAATATCTTATCTACAACTATTAAATTATAAAAAAAAAAAAAAAAACCAATAAGAAACAACATAATATAAACAAGGTCAAAATACATATATACCTCAAACATAATTGAAATCCTAAAATTTTTAACAAAAAAGCTGTCATTAGTTTACTGAGTAAGATCATTTAGTGGATTAATTATAAACAATAGTGAAAATATGTTAATAAAACCTAAATAAAAAAACTTAATTAATAATTTTACACTGTTAAAACAAGAACATATATTAGACAAAGAACATATAATAGAATTTTAAATAAATAATATTAAATTGATATTTAAATATTAAAAAAATTACTTAAATTTATCGTTTTAACCCTAAAAATGTATTTATAGAGTATGGCAGCAAACGACCGTAGTTTACAAACAAAACAAAACAAAACAAAAGTGTGCGCAGGATTAGTGGTGGACACGCAATCAGCGCATCTTAGCAACGCCCACGCAACAAAGCACTGTCACTCACTCTCTCCCTCTCCTCCACTTCACTCCTCGCATCCAATTCTGCCTCTCTCTCTCTCTCTCTCTCTCTCTCTCTCTCTAAATATTCCCGAGAAACAAACAGAAAACCTAAAAAAAAAGGAAAAGAAATTTCTTAATAGCCACTCTGTGCTTCTCTGATTTTCGTTTATTTTACGGTGAAATGAATAAGTTTTGGTGAAAGTGCGGTGAAATTAGGGTTTCGTTTGATTGAAGATGATGATTCCATGGGGTGGAATCAGTTGCTGTTTGAGTGCAGCTGCTCTGTACCTTCTTGGAAGAAGCAGTGGAAGGTACATGCTTAATTCTAGCCCTAATTGTTTTATCTGTTTATTCAAATTTGAAAATAATTAGAGTCAATAATTAGTTTAGGTTTTGCTAATTTGTTCACATACATTGCTTAATTTGGTAATTGCTTGTAATGGGTGTTCTTTATTTCTGTTTTGTTTATTTTTTTTAAAATGTGGTTTTTGATGCATTTGTTTTTGGTGTTTTATGATAGGGATGCAGTGCTTCTTAAGTCAGTGGCTCGGGTGAATCAGTTGAGGGAATTGGGTATGCGCCTTTTTGGAAACTGGAGGGTTCATTTTTTTATATTGTTTTTGTTGTTACAATGTGTTTTTAATTATACAAATGATTCTTGTGGATGTTAAATTTACATTTGTTTAGGTTGTGTTTGAGTTTTGAGGATTTAAAATCAATAGTTTTGAAGTATAGTTGTTAGTGTAAGTTGGTTGATATAACTAAACAACATAATGATTCGGGTTTTGGTGATTTTGTTCAGACAAAATCAGTTGTGTGATATTATGAATTTGAATTGTTATCTAACATCTAATCATTTTATATCCACATGTTAATGAAAATTAAGTCTGAAGACAACATATTTCATAACTGCTGAGGTGGTAGGTTGTGATTGGTGTACAATAAAAGTGATGTTATTGGTGGTCAAGTGAAAATTATTTTGCATTAATCACAGTGTGCCATCTTAACAAGTGGTGAAGATTGTTGTGTTTGTAGTTTTGTCATATTAATAAAGCTCAAATTCATAAATAAATTTTGATAGTAGAAAAAGAAGAAGAAGAAGGTTTGTCATTTCACATTCTATTCAAGTCATTTAAACTAAAATTTGAAATTCAAATCCTTCTCTTTAAATGGAAATATCTAAACAAACTGCTAGTGTGTTAGATTGATGTATTTTGGGTTTTCAAACCTTCAATGAGAATAGAATAGATTAGTTGTGTCTATACAAGTTCTGTTGGTCCTTTATGCCTTTCTACACTGAAATGTGATAAGTGCCATTTGCATGCATGTATATGTTTATATATGATGCAAAATTTTAAAAATAAATAAACTTCTTGTAGAAATGATCTGTTGAATTGATAAAAAATGAAGAAGAAGTGATCTCTTGATTGAGATTATCAATCTTTGGGTAATATTACACACTGATGTTTTAGGCACATTAGACCTTCAAAGTATTTTTTGAATTGCATCAATCACACTCTTACTCCCACTTTATTTATGTGCTGGGCTACAGTATGATGTCTTTTAGTGAAGAACATGAAAAGGTGATTATTAATTATGCTTTTTGTGTAAGTGATTACTGGTTATGTTAACAAGTCATCTTAGAATAAGTTTGTTGTCTTTGAGAAAGAATTACTGAGATTGCTTGGTGATGTTTAATTGTAGTATAATATTATGATTCTTTCGTGATTTCAACCATATCATTTGTGACTTGTTCCAACAATCTTTGCCAATATGCTTTAGCCCAAATTGCACTTCCTTCTCCCTTAAGAATGTGTGGAGGGTGAAGTCTTGGGTTCAAAACCCACTACATGCATGGGCGCCTTTAATTTTATAAATAAATAAGAAAATATGAGAGTTTTCTTGCTGTCTTCTTAGGGTGCTGAGGACTTAAGATATAGGCTTTTAAATGTGCTCTGGTTTTGAACTTCTATGGGGGTTGATTTATTTCATAACTAATGTGATTAGTACGCTTTGATATGTTCCTTAATGATGAGTTTTCTTGCTGTCTTCTTAGGTTGCTGAGGACTTAAGATATAGGCTTTTAAATGTGCTCTGGTTTTGAACTTCTATTGGGGTTGATTTATTTCATAACTAATGTGATTAGTCTGGTTTGATACGTTCCTTAATGATGAGTTTTGTGTTCTTATGCTTTTCAGCTCAGTTATTGGATGCTGAGTGTATATTACCTTTGGTTGTCACAATTTCTGGAAGAGTTGGTTCTGAAACCCCGGTCAACTGTGAGTTCAGTGGTTTACGGGGTGTTATTGTAGAGGAAACGGTACACATTTATTAATTCAAAGATCATAACATACATATATTTTATAAGAAAATTAAGGTTTGTCTCTCAATTTGTAATCCATATGTAACAATCATATTGATATCTATTTCAGGCAGAACAACATTTTTTGAAACACAATGATGCTGGGTCATGGATACAGGATTCTGCTTTGATGCTGTCCATGAGTAAAGAGGTTCCATGGTATCTGGTAATAGACTCTCTCTCTCTCTCTCTCTCCCCCCCTAAGGCTGCATCTTTGTGTGTGGTTCAGTCTCCTAAGTTTATTTTGCCTTAATTGTTCTGTTAAAGGATGTTGACTCTCATTTAAAATTTAAGTTTTGACTTACTTTATTTCTTGGTGGCTCCTTGGTTCATCTGTCAGGATGATGGAACTGGTCGTGTATTTGTGGTGGGGGCTCGAAATGCATCAGGTTTTGTACTACCAGTTGGAAGTGAGGCTTTTGAAGAGTCAGGAAGATCCCTGGTACGTGGAACATTAGACTATCTCCAAGGCCTAAAGGTATGCCTTGTTCACCAATTTATCCCTTTGTGCTTAAGGACACCGGCAAAATTTTGGGTCAATTAATGTGATGAAGTTTACATTTTTTAGATGCTTGGAGTTAAGCGAATTGAACGAGTACTTCCAACTGGGACTTCCTTGACTGTTGTTGGTGAGGTATGAGCACTAGAATATAATTATGAATTCTTACATACTCTCCTTGATTGGAGTGTGGCTCTGTCACATTTTTCTTGTTTTTCCCTTCATGTTTTGCTTGATCATTGTAATTTTGGTTCTTGATTTTTGCCCCCATAGTACATCCCTAGTGTACTCGGGTTGGCTATTTTTTATTTATAAAATTTTTCGTTATCTATCAATAAAAAAAACTGAAGGAGATAAACACTGTCAACTTAGGGTTCAGTTGTTTTACACATTGTATTACCATGTCTGATTTTTTTAATTTATGTTAGCTCTTCCCTTTGATTTTGGTTGTATTTGTTTCAAGTGCAATGGGTTTACCATTGTAAACACAATGTTCTTTTCTTATCAATAAAACTTCGATTACATATAAAAAAAAGGATTCTATTATATCATTATGTACTCAAGAACTAGATGAATAGCTGAGCCTTTTTCTCTCTCTCTATCTCTCGTTCTTTTTTTTCTTTTTTTTTTAAATTAGAATTTTGTCTATTTTTTGTGTGTGATAGAATTGCATTATTTGTTTCTTCTAAGTTGTGTTTTCAGTTTAAATCAATCTGCTTCAATTTGGTGGCTCTTATAGATTGCTTAGTCAACACATGGCTATACAATAATGCATGTATTATTAATTCTATGATATTAAAGAAACATTGTCATGTTTTCACAAATGGCTAAATAATGGTTCCATGCATGCGCTAGCACTTGGCAAAGTGATTGTTTACATGGTAAACTTGGGTCTTTCATTCCCTTTGTGGTGAACTATTTTGTGATAATCTTATCAGAAAAATGTGCAGCAGAATACTTTGTTTCTCAAGAGTCTGATCCTCTAGGAAAAAGGGAAAAAAATGAAAAAGAAAAGTGAAAAACTCATGAATCTTAGATTCTAACACATTAGAGCATGAAATTTAAATCAAATAGGAACAGACCTATACAATCCATTAATACTTGTGCAAAGAAAAGATCTACAAATCATAGATGAGAACCCATTCTATACATCTTGTGGTCTTGGATGGTGTGCTTTGATGGATTTGATTTTATGCTGCTATATTTATTTATTTGTTGTTTTAATTGATTTTCAGGCTGTAAAAGATGATGTTGGAACAATACGCATTCAACGACCCCATAAAGGGCCATTTTATGTTTCTCCCAAATCTATTGACCAGCTCATAGCTAATCTTGGGAAGTGGGCAAGGTTGTGTTTCTGTCTGTATATACCTGCACACTTTTCCCCCATTCTTTTTAATTATTTTAATCTAATTAACAGAGATTTACTTAACAGGTGGTATAAGTATGCATCTATGGGTTTGACGGTGTTTGGTTTCTATCTCATTGCTAAGCGCACTATCCAATATTTCATGGAAAGAAGGCGACGTTCTGAATTGCAGAGAAGGTATGTTGTACTAGTATTTATAATTTTTATTGGGAAACTGAAAACAACTTAAGAGTGACTGATCAATTCATGTCCAATGGGAATGTTATAATTTTGAACATGCAGGGTTCTTGCTGCCGCTGCCAAGAGATCAGGGCAAGAAAATGAAGGTAAAAGTGTTGCATGTCTAAACCATGTAACTTACTCATATTCTGTTCTTGTTTCAATATGGTATTGAAAGTTGCAACTCATTTCAGGTTTAAATGAAAAGGCTGACAATGAGTCAGATGGTGCTAAAAGAGACCGTCTAATGCCAGATATATGTGTCATATGTCTCGAGCAGGAGTACAATGCTGTTTTTGTTCCGTAAGAAAACCAAATATTTTTTCCTTATTTTAGGCAAAAAGGAATTATTTAGATGTCAATCTTCTGTGAGCCACTGCCATTTATATTTTTCTTTCTATTCTATAATCTTTTAATGATGGATGTGGTGATGTTGAGAATAAAAGGAAGTAGCCACTTTTCTTTGCAAGCTTTTACATCAATCTATGAACAAATTTTTTTTTTGATTGGTTGCTAATTCATCACTTTCATATCCCAATTAAGTCTGATTGACTAGGTGGACCATTAGCCATGCATGACTGTCTGGGTTTGTCTAAAACATGATTACCTATGCTTGTTCTGTACCTGTGACCACAGATGCTGTGGGAGGATGGATACCACGCACATTTTCTTAGTATGTTGAGCTGGCCACCTTTTTTTTTTGGTGGGGTTGGGGGTGGTACTTTTGAACTTGATTATTTTTTGATAAGAATATGGTCTCCATAGTCTATATAATTATTTATGTAACAAAAGATTAAATTTTTACTATTTGTGAAGAAAAAGCAAGGTTGCCAAGAATATAAAAAGCACATGGCTCTCAACAAACTGAATGCCTCTAGAATGTGATGTATAGTGCATCAAATGATCTAGACTCATATTTAAGACATGACCAAATCAACATTTAGCTTTGCTATCTTGAAAATTCTTATGTTCCTCATCCTTATAGTGTTGTTTCACTTGTTTGACAGTTCAAAAATCAAATTTAACAAATGACTATTGCTTATAATTTCCAGGTGTGGTCATATGTGCTGTTGTATAACATGCTCTTCACACTTGACCAACTGTCCTCTTTGCCGGCGGCGAATTGAGCAGGTAGTGAAGACTTTCCGCCATTGAGGTTCTAGCAACCATGCCAGATGCCCAGATTTGAATGATAGTAGTTCACATGTAGAAATCTCAAGGCCTAAATTTTCCTTCATCATGAGAGTTTTTTGCTAAATGGGGTAAAAATTGTGACAAGCCTTCTCTACAGCTTTCTGTTAGCAAGTTTGAAATCTACATCTGTTCGGAGAAACGGTCCCCACGTGATTACAATGTAGATTATTCATCGATAAGCATATTGTTGGGCTCTTCTGAATTGTAAATAATTTACAGCTAGACAACCCTGTAAATTGATGTGATTCATGGAATTTTTTATGTCTTGACTATTGTCTCTGTTTTGGTCTGCCAATGGAGATGCCTTGGTTAATTTGTGCCCCTCTTTTTTGCGGCCACCTTACCATGATGCCCAAGTACATGATACTCTCTCTGGGATTTTTATTATTTTTATAATACATACGATTGAAGCATGGTCTAACTATAGGAGTAAAGTAATATACCAAAATTGTCTGTCTTTGTCACAAAGAGGATTTTTTTTGGGGGGGCTAAAAATTGTCACCAAGAGGATGGATGTGGCTAACAGCATGAGATTTATTAAAAACATATATATAGGTTAATTACATAATACACCTGAAGTTTGACAATAGTTTTAAATTTATCTTGAGTTCTGATTGCAGAAATGTTACTTTATAGTTTCAAAATCATTTCAATTTAGATTCTCAGTGAGTTTTATTAACTAAAATAACTGAAAAAACCTAATTTGGACTTTGGGAGCTGGGACTTACCTTGACACTGAAAATCCTTCTGCCAGACAGTTTTAAATGCCAAGAGAACAATCCCAAAGGAAATGGCTTCATCGTTGTTTATCTGTAATGATTCATCGTGCTTGTATTAAGCTGATTTGTGAGCCTGAACAATTCAGATATAGATCTTTTTATGCAATTGAAATTTCAGGACTAAATGTAAAATTAAGGTCAAGCATGGTAATCATAACTTCGAAGATGAAGGAAATTTGGTGATTAAGATTGAATAAAACTGCAAACTAATAACAGAATGAAAATTTTTCAAACCCAACCTGTGGACATCCCTAGCTAAAAGGAAAAATTATATAACATTTTGGGAGTATAATGATATTGTACTCCTCCATCTCATATGAATAATGGGTCCTACCAGGAATTTAATTAATTAATGTGATTACTCCCGAAAGACTATATAACTATCTGTTTATGAGGTGTTTAAGGATCAATATAATATCTTGATATATTGCAAATAAGGAATAGAATAAAGTAAATGAAATATCAACTTAAACTTAGTCAAAATGAATTAGAGTGTTTATGATCTGTATAAGATTTCACATTGTAGTTGTGGAACTTCTGCTTTAGTTGTGTCGGCTCTAATAATTTTATATTATGTGATTTCTAAGAAGCATATTCTTTGAGCTAGAAAGTTTTCAAGCGAGTTCCAGTTGAAGTTTCTTTTCCCTTCCTTTCCAGACCATACGCTACTTACAGAGAGGTGCATTTTGACAAATAGGTTTCTTGATTCTTTTCAGATTTCAATAATAATTTGTGGAATCAGGATTTGGTGTAGTAACATAACAAACAAAGAAGATCACTGCAGCTAAGCTTTGTTTATTTGTCAGACTTCAATAGTAATGGAATCCAATTCCAGTTTCATTGGATCCAAACCAAATTGTTTACCATATTAAGTTGTGGTCGTGACTTGTGTAAAACAGCTAGCGATTTTCGAATCACGTAATGGCCCGTGTGTATCAGTGGTACTCGTAAGATTCCTTTTTTTGGAGAAAATGAGAGCAACAAAAGGTTGGGAATATGATCCCAAACATCAAATCAGTTGGAAAATATGGGATTTCTCATTGATCAGGAATCTTAGCCAAACTTCCTCAATCACTCTAGCTACTAATGAAAGTTAGTTTCACACAAGGATCACGCAAAGGTGCTCCCTAAATTTTAATTGCACCATCATTACTATATTGTTTTTATGGTCTCTTCAATCTTCTCAGTTGTCAAATAAATAGGAGGCTTCCCAAGCCCTCACAGAGCACTGCTTTCCACTGTCACTCAACCAAAGCTAACACCAAACTCATTCAATTTTTACATAAACATCTATGGAGAACAATCAAGATAGCTCAAAATCTACAGGTGCGTGTGAGAAAATCCGCGGTGCAATGAGTGATTGTCCAATTCGTCGCTTCTTAAGTCGCCAAAGAGATTCTAGTCCTGCCTCCCCTATTCCAAATCCTGCACTCCCAACCCATAATCATCAAGGGAGAACCATTGATATCCAAACCACACTGGCTGCTCATGAACATCCCAAGTTGGTAGAAGGTTCCCAACACCTCAAAGCTCATGAAAAGACCAAAGCAGATGAGCTTCCTATTGAGTTTGATTATTCTGGCCTGCATTCTCCAATTGTGAAAGGGAGGTCAGCAACACCATATTTGCCTATTCAAAACATCAGTCCAGTGAGAAAAACTTCTCCAATGAAAGAGGATAACTTTAAACCACCCCTTGTTCCAGTGCAAGAGAACCCCATGCTTAAGAGACAAAATAATGGCCAAGGAGTCAAGGCTACTTCAGTAGTTGAGGAGAAGCACAAGCCCAAGTTAGAGGCACCTGCAAAAGCACTCAATGGTGAGGGGCAACATCATTTTGTGAACATGGAGAAACATGTTAAACAAGAAGGTGAGAATCCAGGAGTAGATAATAAAACATTTTCTGATTACATTAATCGAGCAAAGAAGATCATCAGGACTGTCACAAATGTTGGTGGCAGGCACAATACCTCTGGACAAGATGATGCTTATGATAAAAAGAAAAAGGATCATGCTAATGATCATTTTTCAGAATATATTAATCGTGCCAAGATGAAGATCAGAACTACATCAGGTATTGGAAATGGAAGGAATTAACGTCTCCTTCAAACTAGAGTAAGACCATTTCAAAGGAACCGAAGAGCCTCTACTATTACTACATAAAGGCCTTGGACTCTTGGTGAATGATATTGGTTTTGGTTTTCTTCCCGGTTGCATTCTTGTGCTTGGGCTAAAGCCTACTCTGTCTATGGCTCTGTCTTTCTCTCATGTTATATCTTCTTGGAAGCATATTATGTTAAATAATTTGGTTTGGTTCTTCCTATTTGTTATGCCTTATTTTATTGCTTTATCACTGAATTGTACTGAATCCTTAATAATTTGTTACATATATTTGGATCTGCCAAGATATTATAGTATTCTTCCAAATGGTTGTGTATTTCTGTTTCATTGGATTTCATAACCCAAAATATGTTATTTTTAGATAATGTCAGCATGAGAGGTATAAGAGTGAGGGCCGATAGAAGAACAATCCATTAAGATCTATGGTCGGAGTGAATACATATTGAAGATAAAGCTGCAATGTAAAAGTAGATTATTTTGAAACTGCTCAAATTTGAGCATGATTCATCAACGCAAGGAACATGATGACTACAACAGAACACCTTCCTCCAAATAATAGCTTCCTGCAGAATTAAGCCAAGTATATACAACAGCAGGATTTTTTAATTTTATTTTTTTAACTTTTTACTATTAAAAGTAGGGCTCATAAATCTCATGATAAGTACTCATAACTCATAGTGAACTTCAATAGAAGCTTTTCTTGAAGCAATAACATGTTGGTTTAGTTGCCACCAGAGCCATAAAGTATTATCTAAATTGTTTGTTTGTTTGTTTTTTTTTTTTTTTTTTTTTTTTTTTGACAATAAGCTCCAATTGCATCATAGGAATTACAAAAAAAAAAAAAAAAAAAAGGGTTCTTTTTCTTTCGTATACTTATAGCTATTGGCATCAATATTTTCATTTTGATAATTTATGCGATTCATGGATTATACCTATTTGCACAGATTCATGGATTATACCTATTTACACAAATACCTCGGCGATTCCCACTTGTTAATACATAGAGCCCAATAAGCACATCTTGGGTTGGTAGGAAAATGGGATTCCCAATAGCTTGGAGACAATAGATTGCACACACTCCCTTTTCCAAAAAAATCAATAGGCTGAGCACTTCACATAGGACTTGTTTGGGTGGAGAGAATGGAATGGAATAAAAATGAAAGAAAAAAATAATTTTAGAATATTCATCGCTTTCCTGTTTGGGAGTTTTAATGGAGAGAATGGAAAACTCATTCTCTTGTTTGAGAGTTTAAGTAAGAGGGAATGGAATGGGTAGGAGGGAACACACATTCTCATTCCTCTCTATTTTCTTAAAACCTTAAATTTTCATTCTCCCGAAATTGGGAGGAATGGGAAAAAATGAAATTAGATTTAATGATTTTTTTTACTAAAACTCCCAAAATACCCATATATATTCAATCCTTTATTTTAAAGTAAGGGTCTAATAGTAATATTGTCATAAAATAATTCTATTCCATTCTCTCTATGTTGCTCCTAAACAAGATTATTTACATTCCATTCATTTTCATTTATTTCCATTCATTTTCTTTAAAACATTCAATTAAGGTTACTTGATTCCATTAAATTCCATTCCTTTCCATTCCCTTATGATCATTCCATTCCATTTCATTCTATTCCCTTATGAACTCCCAAGATTTGTTGCTAAAATATCAGTATTAAACCTGAAACAAAGAAACTCATATATGTTACCCCTTCAGAATTTTAGAACCCTTGCAAAGGATAATATTGCCAGTCCATTACATGATATGTAGCATTGTTGAACCAATAAAGTACAGGATCCAAAACCTTGGGACATAGTTTTCTACTTTCTTTCAATTCACTTGACAACATAAAACAAAAAGACACTTTTTATCTCCATAAAACAAAACAAAACAAATATATATATATAAAAAAGATACTTATTGCTCACAAAAAAGATCAATCTAATCAGATCAGGTAATGTCAATTACGAATTGTCCTTCAACGCAACTAAAATTGATCCATGATTGGAAAAAAAAATAAAAAATAAAAAATAGAAGACAACAGATAATGATCAGAACAAGCTAAGAACAAAAATAAATTTGTGATCAAAATGAAGACTAAGGCACCCTATAGCGACACATTGGACACGTATTACTCTTCCCTAGCCACTTAACAATGCAGTTTTGATGATAGGTATGTGAGCATGGCATTTTTCTAGCTTCCGACTCGACACAAAACTCATCCAAACACACTGCACACACCTCACCAGCCAAGCCCACCATCCCTTTTTCAATCTTCACCACCTCCAATCCCATTTTTGATTCTTCACTCGCTGGCCTCACTCCCTCTTCATCATCATCATCATCATCATCATCAGAATCTTCCATTGTCATGAAATAAGTATGACGGTAAGTAAAACGATCTCCATGAAAACGATTG
Source organism: Quercus glauca (assembly GCA_023736055.1). Classification (NCBI taxonomy): domain Eukaryota; kingdom Viridiplantae; phylum Streptophyta; class Magnoliopsida; order Fagales; family Fagaceae; genus Quercus; species Quercus glauca. The sequence continues at coordinate 20,603,920 of CM043326.1, read as the reverse complement.
CGATGAGCACTAAAACGAGGGTCATAATCCATATCCATGTAAACAGAACTAACGACACCACCATCATCATCTTGTTCTTGTTCTTCTACTTCAGCAATATTGTCTGAAATGGTTTCATTGGGTGGTGTTGTTCTCTCTAACGGCAAGTCAGAGAGAACCGAATTTGAAGGTGGCGAGGAGTTTTGGACTTCAAGAGACGAAAAAAGCTCTTCTCCTTGTGCATTCAAGGCAAATAACGACATGTTATATTGCCAATTTGGCGGCGGCGGTGGTGGCAATTCTTGCACCAAATCCAATGCATTAACATTCATGTTATCGGTTTGTGCTTCAGTAGTAGTAGTACTACTAGACATGTTTTTGAAGAATATACTGATATAAAAGAGAGACTGATCAACAAAAATGAATTGAAGAACGAGAAAACTAGAAAAAAGATATTGTGAATAACAACAATGACGGAGATCTAGACTTGGGAGAGTGAGAAAGTCGGCTTATATATGGAGAGAGAGAGCAAAACAAATTGGTGTAGGGTAAAAACAGTTCTATCCTAGCTAGGGTTTATTTATTCTTTGGCTCCAAGAATATATACTGAAATACCCACATTTTTTTCACCTTTTTTTTTTTTTTTTGGTATCGTTTGTTAATTCAAAATTCAAAATAGGCAATTGCCTGAGATCCCAAGTGGAAAAAAAAAACCCAATTTAAAAAAAAAAAAATGAAAAAGAATATTATATTTTTATATCAATTCAAAATAAGATAGATCTCACATGCATCTTTTTTTTTTTTTTTTGAAAAAGTAGCGGACGTGGAAGGATGAAGCCAGGGTTTTTATCTTCAAGTATGTGCAAAAAAAAAAAAAAAAAAAAAAAACCATCCTTTAAAAAATGAGAGTTATACAAAGATATAAATTAATACATACACACACATAATAATAATAATAATAATTGTGGGGTCCATATATTTGGCAACCCCGGCCCACTCCATATTAGGCCCAAGGTCCATGCCGAGAATAGCATAGAGTCCGAGGACAAGAGGGAGAAGACCAAGTCATCAAGGGACCTCGCCGAGGATGCCCCCATCCTCGGCAAACCGACATTGAAAGAGGGAAGCTGTCATTCACCCATTAAGTATACGCCACCAACACTCTGGCCGCATTAATGAAAAATTGACCAGCAAACAGTGATGTCTTGGTTATCTCAACTAACAGAGAGCCTGTAAAGGCGGCTGATGGGACGAGCCCTCAGACACAAGTTCTGATGGCCGACAAGTGGACGGCAGAGATCAACTGAACAAGACTATATAATAGACAGAACCCCTAACGTAAAAGGGGGTGGTTGGTGGGTAAGGAGGTGAGGACTCTTGAGGGGAAAAGTAAAAGGGGTCTTCTAGGGTGTCCGAGGACAACTCTTGTATTTATAGGTTCTAAGGAAAGAGCTCATCGGACTCGGCCGAGGACGAACTTTCCTCAAGAACACTTAGTGAAAATCGCTGTTATTATCCTCACAAGCACTTAGACAAATTCTTACTTAGCCAAGTTCTTCATTATTATTCTTGCGGATCTTACGTCGACCGTTGTCTTCCTTGCTAGTGCCTAGTCCTTCTATCCACTCTCTACAAATTTATTGTACGGGGACCGCCCGAAAAACGGGTCCCTACAATTGGCGCTGTCTGTGGGAAAGGACTTGTGCATTAGCAAGTGCAACGGTTGGTGTGAAAAAGATCAAGAGCAATGCTTTTTTTCAAAAAAGAAAATATACACACAACCAAAGGCCAACATATTCATTCAAAAGGCAACTATCAGAAAGAATCGAAAAGATGCAAGAAATAGAAGAAACAGAAAGGGACTACTTCTTTATTAATATTGAAGAAAAATTACATTTTACATCAAATGTTCATGTAGGCTTGTTCTAAAGCTAACTACAAAAAAAATGCCTAAACAGGCTTGCGCCGAGGCTAAGAGAAAAGGAAAGGATGAGAGGCCTAGGCAGGCTTGTTTTAAAGCCAAACCCAGTGGTGGAGGGAGAGGTGGAGACAGACCTATGTTAAGGCCATCCACAGCTCCCCAGCCACCACTTGCGGCAAAAGGAAGGAGAAGGAAGAAGAGGCCGCGGCGCATGACGATTCCACCTCACGTTTTCGCCTGGTTTCCCTCCCAACCCCACCACAGCTGGGAGCCGGTGAATCACTGCCAGCTTGGAGGGCTGACAGATCCAAATTTGGAGGAAAGACGTTACGTTTCTTCTGAATCCCCCTCCAAACAGCAAGGGGAGCCCCATCTTTGGCTAGGTTGAAAAGAAGGAAGATCTTCGGCCTCTACCTACACCGCCTCCATCATGTTGTCTAGGATCGGAGCGGCATCCTCGGCTCTTGAAAGGGGCTCGGCTTCCTTGTCGCCGCCCTTCCTTAGGGCCGCTTCATCTTATAGGGCAGAAACTACTCTTCTGGCAAAGCCCTTAAGACGCCCAGAAGGTGGTGTATTTGTGAGATTCGAATTCAAATGTTTGTCAAGTTCGAAAGAATGATCACTCCAAAATGCCTTATATAGAAGGCAAAAATTGGAGAAAGCCGGCCTGGACAGAATTCTAAGGAGGAATTACCGGAAGAATTAACTCCACCCAATTTCCAAGAGGCTTATTAGCCGTTGGGCCTTCGTAAATCAGCAAGGGCATTAATGAGAAGGTGCCTCGCGCACCGAAGCGCCAAGGGCATTACTTGAATAGCCCAAATGGCGCCTCGTCATCAGGAGTGGCGCGCTGAACGAAGGGGCTAGACCAAAGGAGAATCCTCCCTCGGCGGAACAGACTCGAGGCCGCTGTCACTACAGAGGCGGACGCGCCAAAGCTGAGGATGAGCCCCTTAACTCCAAGCAGCCTAGAAGAAAAACTAAGTGTTAAACAGAACCTAGGCCTTGCATGGTCCTCGGACCCAAGCCTCTGGGGAAACTAACTACTTAAGAAGAACTAGGTACTAGACAAAACCAAGGTTTTGCATGGTCTAAGGACTCAAACCTATGGGGAAACTAGCTACTTCAAAACCAAGTGCTGGACAGAACCAAGGCTTTGCATGGTCCTCGGACTCAAGCCTATGGGGAAACCAGTTACTAAAAGAAGAACTAAGTGTTAGACAGAACCTAGGCCTTGCATGGTCCTTGGACCCAAACCTTTGGGGAAATTAACTGCTTAAGAAGAACTAGGTACTAGACAGAACCAAGGTCTTGCATGGTCCAAGGACTCAAACCTATGGGGAAACTAGCTACTTCAGAACCAAGTGCTGGACAGAACCAAGGCCTTGCATGGTCCTCGGACTCAAGCCTATGGGGAAACCAGTTACTAAAAGAAGAACTAAGTGTTAGACAGAACCTAGGCCTTGCATGGTCCTCGAACCTAAGCCTTTGGGAAAACTAATTACTTAAGAAGAACTAGGTACTAGACAGAACCAAGGTCTTGCATGGTCGAAGGACTCAAACCTATAGGGAAATTAGCTACTTCAGAACCAAGTACTGGACAGAACCAAGGCCTTGCATGGTCCTCGGACTCAAGCCTATGGGGAAACTAGTTACTAAAAAAAGAACTAAGTGTTAGACAGAACCTAAGCCTTGCATGGTCCTCGGACCCAAGCCTTTGGGGAAACTAACTACTTAAGAAGAACTAGGTACTAGACAGAACTAAAGTTTTGCATGGTCCAAGGACTCAAACCTATGGAGAAACTAGCTACTTCAGAACCAAGTGCTGGACAGAACCAAGGCCTTGCATGGTCCTCGGACTCAAGCCTATGGGGAAACCAGTTACTAAAAGAAGAACTAAGTGTTAGACAGAACCTAGATCTTGCATGGTCCTCGGACCCAAGCCTCTGGGGAAACTAACTACTTAAGAAGAACTAGGTACTAGACAGAACCAAGGTCTTGCATGGTCCAAGGACTCAAACCTGTGGGGAAACTAGCTACTTCAGAACCAAGTGCTAGACAGAACCAAGGCCTTGCATGGTCCTCGGACTCAAGCCTATGGGGAAACTAGTTACTAAAAGAAGAACTAAGTGTTAGACAGAACTTAGGCCTTGCATGGCCCTCAGACCCAAGCTTGTGGGGAAACTAACTACTTAAGAAGAACTAGGTACTAGACAGAACCAAGGTCTTGCATGGTCCAAGGACTTAAACCTATGGGGAAACTAGCTACTTCAGAACCAAGTGCTGGACAGAACCTAGGCCTTGCATGGTCCTCGAACCCAAGCCTATGGGGAAACCAGTTACTAAAAGAAGAACCAAGTGTTAGACAGAATCTAGGCCTTGCATGGTCTTCGGACTCAAGTCTATGGGGAAACTAATTACCAAAGAAGAACCAAGTACCAGACAGAACCAGGGCCTTGCACAGTCCTCGGACTCAAGCCAGTGGAGAAACCATCCCCCTATGAAACACCAAGTGTTAGGCAAAGCCAAGATCTTGCGCGCTCCTCGGCATCAAACCTATGGGGAAACTAGTTGCTTCAAAGGAATCCAAGTACTGGACAGAGCCAAGGACTTGCATGGTCTAAAGACTCAAACCTATGGGGAAACTAGTTACTTAAGGAGGATCTAAGCATTGGACAAAACCAAGGTCTTGTACTGACCGTGGGCCCAAACCTATAGCGGGGCTGACCACTTTGGTACTAGTAATGAGCACTATAGGGGATGATGACCAACATAGTCGGCAAAGGCACAATTGAAGCCAAAGTCATGCAGGTAATAAAGATATACATATGTGCATAATATAACACAAGCAAAACAAATAAGAAAAGAGAAAACATATACTTCGCTGAATCTTCAGAGGAAAATTGTCCGAGGCAAATGCGCCATTACAATAATAATAATAAAAAAAAAAGGGGGGAGAAGAAAAGAAGAGGAAAACAAGGCAAAGGCTAGCACGGAGGATCACTCTTGTGCCTCCATCTCAACTCCTCCCTCAGGGGGCTGGGCAGAGGAGGTCTCAGAATCCCTGTGGCCTTCGCCTGGGGCCGCTGCCTGGGAAGGGTCGGCTGGGTGGGATACCTCCTCTACAAGAGACGCTTGAACATCAGCTGAAGAGCCCGTAGCCTCCCTAGGCACATCAGCGATGGAACCCTCGCTTACCTTAACGGCCTCAGGAGGATCAACTTCCTCGGTTGTCTCGCCCGGAGTAACGGCAGTGGGGACACCTTCCTCGGAAACAACCCCAGCGCCCTTGGTAGCCACCTCAGTCTCAGAACTTGGAGGGGCAGCCTCACAAATGGCAACAGGATAGAAGACGTTTTTCGCCCTCCACAGGTCAGACGAGGCCTCAACCCCAGCTTGTTTAAGGGCCTCATTCCAAACCTCAGAGCAGTAAAGTTTGCATACCCCTGGCACTTGAGCTCTAAGGCCGTCCTCTGTGTCAATCACCCCTTCCTCATAGGCATCCTGCACAGCCTTATCTTTGGAGGCCTCAGCCTCAGCCCTGGCAGAGTTAGCCTGCTCTTTGGCCTTCAAGGCCTCATCCCTGGCAGACTCCGTAGCGCCCCTAGCCTTATCTGCCTCAAGCACCCTCTCCCTCAGGGTCGCGACCTCCTCTCTGGCCATCCTCAGCTGATCCTCTGCTTGGCACAGGTTGTCGGTATGATCCAGAGCCAGGTTTTCGACGGCAGAAAGAGCCGACTCAGCCTTGTCTCGAGCCGCCTTCACCTCCTCTAACTGATCCCTCGCCTTTTTAAGATCATCCTTGGAAGCGTCGAGGGTCCGCAAGGCTTTCACCAGCTTGGAATGCTCTGAGCCAGCAACCTTGCTCTGGCTACTAGCCATGTCCTCCAGCTTGAAGGTGGCTTGAATAGCCTGCCCATTGAAACCAATATGCAACAAATAAGGAGCGGAGAAACGGAAGGCCAAGAAAGTCATAAGTAGTTAGAAAGCTCACCATGCCCAAGCATTGCTTAAGGCCGAGGAAGACCTCCTTGCTCCTCAAAGCCTCCAGTTGGGCCATGTCCACAGGGAGCAACAAAGACCTCCCTAACGCGTCAGCCACAAGTGCACCCTCGCCCCCTTGAGGGTTCCTGAGGGAGGCATCATCCGTCAGAGGCTTCCCATAGAGCATGGGGGCAGGAAGCTAAGCCTGGGCCCCAGCCTAGACAGAGGCCTGCTTCTCTTGGCCTCGTCGCCCTATTCTCAGCTGTTTTGATGGCGGCGGAGCATCACCACCGCCCCAAGGAGAGTTAGATTCTTCACCCCCCTAGGTCTCTTTCCTTTATCCTTCTTTTGAGGAGGACTGGTGGGCTTGGACCTAAACGTCAAACTCTGTTGGGGTGGAGGAGGAGGAAGCTCGGGAGGAGACTTCCCCAACGCGTCCCTCTCCAGCTGCCCCTCAATCAGTGTCAGCGGGCTCTTTCGAGGCCGCTTCTTGAAACTCATCTTCGACTGAGGAGTGGCTTCTTCAGACAGGAAGTCCGCTTTAGTTAGACTGGGGTCACCAAGATCGCCGGAAGGGTCCTCGGGCGAATGGGGCTGGTCAAACATGCCAAACTCGTCCCCGAACGAACTTGAGTCAGCAACCTCCTCTTCTCCTTCGCCTTCGGCAACCTGAGCTGATGAAGAAGTACCTACCAACGGTACGCCCTCGGGAATAAGAGACCTTTCGGGGATCAAAAATCCTTGCTCGACTACTGTGATGCTGCGCAGCTGAGGGTCCCCGGCTCGGATCACGTGCTTCGGAGCTGAGAATAATTTTTGGAGCGGGACGTACCCTAGGACCACGTGGGCAGCTCTAACTTGATTATCTTCTTTATACACGAAAATCTCCGACCTCAGCACTTTCTCGAAGTCTTCTTTGTTAACCTGACCGAAGTCACAATTAAAAGCTCGCAGATCTGCATAAAGAAAGCAAGTTCCTGTCAAAAAACCAAGCAAAGCAGGGCACTAAAGCACAAAGGACTAAATGTTCTCCTAGTTTGGATGCCCCACCTGGTGTACCCTCCACAATGAGAAAATCTTTGTTTAGACCCTTACTGGACTCAGGGAGGCACTGGATGAGCTGAACCCTATCATCCCTCGTCCTCATGTAATAGGATTTCTCCTTCAGGCACTGGAGTTTGTAACACCAGTTCACATCATAATGGGTCAGTCTTAGCCCCATCTTCTCATTCAAGGCATCCACAGAGCCTAAGATCCTAAATACGTTAGTGGCACACTGAGTGGGAGATAGATTGAAGTGCCTGAGATAGTCCCTCATAACCGGCCCCATGGGGATCCTTATTCCACCCTCCAAGAAGGCGATTATAGGAATCGCCACCTTCCTCCTCGAACTCCATTCCCCCTCTCCGTAATACCTCAAACCCACTGTGTTGGGTTCCTATAATCAGCGACGAATTTATCCATTGATTCCTCAGACTCCACTAATTTCTTAAGTCTACCCATCCTAAAGGGCTTACCAAGAACTAAAGCGAACAGTACGAGCTAGAGAGAGAAGAAGACTTACAGAAATAAAGGAATGCTCCTCGAACAGGCTTTTTGTGCTAAGAGAAGTTGCCAATACAGGTGGAGATATGACCGAATTCAGAGTATATGCGCAAGATCTCTTGAATGCAAAAGCGAAAGGACGAATCAGTTCAACTAGGTATATATACCCCAAATTAAAAATAACTGCATGGGCTTTCTCGCCCAGATGAGCCAAGAGCATCCCCACCATTCATTCATCATCACACTGTTGAACGTGAAGGACACAGAGCCGCCGAAATTTAATGAAGGCACGCTTCAGATACCGAAATGCCAGGAACGTTCCCTGGGCAGTTGAAAGGATTGTGACACTGACAGAAAGGCAAGGCTCGACAAGCCAAGACAGAGGCCCGAGAACATCAAAATCCTCCTCCCCGTCCGAGAGGCCTGGCAGCAGAATTTTGAGAGGCTATTGTGAGACCCATATATTTGACAACCCTAGCCCACTCCATATCGGGCCCAAGATCCGTGCCGAGAATAGCATAGAGTTCGAGGATAAGAGGGAGAAGACCAAGTTATCAAGGGACCTCGCCGAGGATGCCCCCATCCTCGGCAAATCGACATTGAAAGAGGGAAGCTGTCACTCACCCATTAAGTGTACGCCACCAACACTCTGGCCGCATTAATGAAGAATTGACTAGCAAACAGTGATGTCTTGATTATCTCAACTAACAGAGAGCCTGCAAAGGCAGCTGATAAGACGAGCCCTTAGACACAAGTTCTGATGGCCGACAAGTGGACGGCAGAGATCAACTGAACAAAACTATATAATAGACAGAACCCCTAACGTAAAAGGGGGTGGTTGGTGGGTGGGGAGGTGAGGACCCTTGAGGGAAAAAGTAAAAGGGGTCTTCCAGGGTGTTCGAGGACAACCCTTGTATTTATAGGTTCTAAGGAAAGAGCTCCTCGGACTCGGCCGATGATGAACTTTCCTCAAGAACACTTAATGAAAATCACTGTTATTATCCTCACAAGCACTTAGACAAATTCTTACTTAGCCAAGTTCTTCATTATTATTCTTGCGGATCTTACGTCGATCGTTGTCTTCCTTGCTAGTGCCTAGTACTTCTATCCACTCTCTACAAATTTATTGTACGGGGGCCGCCCGAAAAATGGGTCCCTACAATAATAATAATAATAATAATAATATTGTGGGGGTAAGAGTCCAAATTTATATATAGGGCCTTGGGCCTTGGGCCTTGGTTAAAAAATGAGAGTTATACAAAGATATAAATTAATACATACGCACACATAATAATAATAATAATAATAATAACAATAATAATAATAATAATAATAATTGTGGGGGTAAGGGCTCAAATTTGTATATAGGGTCTTAGGCCTTGACCGAGAGCGTGAGTAGTCCGAGAACAAACGAATGGTAATGAATGGTTCAGAGTCAGGACTTAATGAGCAAGATACAAATGGGAAGGTGGTCCAAGGAGAAATATCTCCTTGGATAAGCTAAATATAGATTAGATGTAGATCCTAATAATCAAAGTGACCTTTCAGAAAACTCTAATGATAGAGACGTGCGCCATAAACGTACAAGAAATATAGGAACCCAAAAATATCTAAGGGAAAGCTGCTACCACGGCATTGAATGCACTGCAGCTACTTTTCTGGCCGCATTTATGTGAAGAAGACCTCTGAACAGTGTTTCCTTGACTACCACAACTCACAGAAAGCTAAAAAGGGTGTCTAATGGGACAAGTACTCAAACAAGGGCTCAAATAATCAACAAGTGTAGGATCAAGATGGTTTAAAGGGAGCTATATAATGTAAAAGACCCTCTATGAGGAAATGACTGGGAAAAATAGAGAAGAGACACTATAGCAATCTAAATTGCACTTGTACTCTGTTTAATCGATTTATATGAAAACTTATCTCCTCGGACAATGAATTCATTCAGCTCTATGTTCCTTATTCTTGTTTAATCATCTTCTACATCCATACTAGCCGTTATCAAATTCATTAGTGCCTAGTTTTTTAACCACCTCTGTACAAATTTATTGTACTAGGTTCACTAGGCCAATGTCCCATATATCTTAGGTTTGGGCTACAAAACGTGTCCCTACAATAATAATAATAATAATAATAATAATAATAATAATAATGTTTGTGGGGCCTAAGAATTTGGTAACCTCGGCCCACTTCATATTAAGCCCAAGGCCCACGCCGATGAGGAAGCAGCATCCAAGGATGAACAAGGAGGGCCCAAGTTGCCAAGAGATATTGCCGAGGAGGTTCCTGTCCTCGGCCAGCTGAGATTATAGGAGGGAAGAGCGGCGTACCATCAAAGGCAGC